>JAKUCV010001604.1:195347-271171 GCA_028386065.3 Turnera subulata | reverse complement strand
CAACCGATCCGGATGCTCACCTCGGGTTGACGGCTGAGACGGCGGTGGAGGCGCGACTGACGGGAAGGGAAGACGGCCACGAGGAAGGCGACCTCGAGGCGACTCCAGGGCGGTGCAGAGGACGGCGCGAGGCGGCACGGCGGCGTAGCAGGAGGCGCGAAGAAGAGGATCCGTGGGTCTTCAAGCGGGTCGTCGGCGCGTTGCAGTGTCTCCGGCGACGGGAGAGAGCAGCGACAGCTGGGGTGAGGTCGCGCCGGCGTGACGAACCTCCTGGTGGCGGCGGTGCGGCGAGATGAGGCCGGGAACGCGTCGCCATGCACAGTAACCGGGCGGAGCAACGAAGGTGACGGTACTGTGCAAAACCATTTTCTCTATTTTCTTCTTTTTCTCTATTTTCTTTTCTTTGTTTTTCTTATTTTCTTTTCTTTTTCTTATGTTCTGCTTCTTTTTTTTTCCTTTTCTATTTTTTTTCCTTTCCCTCTCTCGGTATTTTTTTTCTGCTTTTTCTTTTTTTCTTCTTTTTTTTTATTTTTTCTTTCTTTCTTTTTTTCCTTTTTCTTTCTTCTCTTTTTTTTCTCTCTTTTTTTTCTCTCCTTTCTTTTTTTTTTTCCTTCTCTTCTTCTGCTCTTCCACCGGCTCACTTCCTTCTTTTAAACTGAAGATTTTACTGTTTGGCATGTGAATATCAAATAATTCGATTCGTCCATATTACGGGAGAATCCGATCCGGACCAGAAAATAACAGATACCTCCTTAGTTATTTTCCGGTGTGATTTTCCGAGAAATTCCGAAGATCGAAAAATACCAACTTAGTCTCGAAAAATCCGCGGGAAAATCACGAGCGCGGGAAAAACCCTCGGTTTCGAAAAACGACTCCCGATTTACCTTGAATTAATTACCCAAGATTAATTCAACAGTAAATCACGGTAAATAGACTTTTACAGTCCGGTAAAAATCCAAAATTTTTACCCGGGCTGTTACAGGTTGTGTAGTGTTGGGCCGGGTCTTGGGCGCGGGCCTGTGCTTCGGGCCTGCTGCCTTGGTCTGGGCGAACACTATTCATGGCCCAGTCCGTTAATTTAAAAAAAAACAATTTATGTATACATTTATTTATTAATGATCTGGTATATAATTTTGGGAAAAAAAATATATATTTATTTTGAGAAAATTATTGCCAATTTAACTCTGGTATTTTTATTAACATATAAATATATTTACTTTGATAAATAATTAAGCTATGTTTTGGAGAAAACTAATAATATTTAGAAAAAAATATATATATACCTTGAAAATAATTTCTGGAAATTTAATATGTATATTATTTCGTTTGGAAAATTATGATTGTGGTATATGTATATAAATATGTATTTTGGAAATTAAAGTTAATTATATTTTGAGTTGGAAAATATTATTACTATATATATTTAGAAAAGATAAATACTATATATTTTCTGAAAATTATAAATAGGTCATTATTTTTCTGGAAAATTATGATGATTATTATTTTGGAAATTATAATTATTTTATGAGAATATTTTAAAGAATTTTAATTAAAGTATGGTACCGAAATTATATTCGGAAATACGTACGGTATAATATTTTCGGTAAAAGATAATAATAACGGATAAGAACCGGGATGGGGTATTTCATAGTATTGGCATCATAGTATACCGATTATGTGCATTTATGTGAGTGTACATTGTTTTGTTGTATAGGTTTGATATCGGGCAGTTTCCCGAGGAGCCGGCGTCGGACCGGTCATTGTTTCCGGAGTTGAGTAATCGGCCAAGGTGAGAATGGATTTCCTTCAATATGTGCCTGTATTACTCGGTTATTTTATTTTGTGGATTATTGCATTGTTGAGTATTGTGGTTGTTGTGGTTTGTCTCGGGATATTAATCCCATGGTCTTGATTGTTGTCGGGATGTTTATCCCAGTATTTTGAATGGGTTTGAATATTTATTTTTGTGTCTTGACCATGAGTATAATGGAATAATTAATAAATTGTGACAAGGATGTCAATCCTTGATTTTGGATAGGGTTGTCTATCCCGGTATTTTGGTTAGGGATGTCGATCCCTGTGATTTTGTTTGATGATGATAATATAGTTGTCACGTGGTAAGTAGTGGTACGACCGGATGGCTTGAGACTGTTTTGTGGTGGCCATGATCTGGGTTACTTGTGATGGGCATGTTGATGCCGGTTTGATTGGGATGTTGATCCCTGAGTTTGATATTGGGATGTTGATCCCTGGTTCTTTTTGATCTGGCACCAGAAACAGGTTGATAACCTGGTACAACCCTAGCTTATCCGTGACGGGGCCCGGAAAGATAAAATTGGATAGTTGGATTTTATTTGAGTCTTTTGATCTTGGACCGATTTTGGGTCCTGTCTTTCGATTTGGTGTATTTTGGTGGATTTTACTTGTTTTCGACTTGAGTAATTTATAGTGTGCATATTGATTGTCTTTCCTTCGTCGGTGAGCACTTCGGACTCACCCCTCACCTGCGGGCTTTCATCCCGTAGGATGAGTTATTTTTGGTACAGGATTGGTGCATTCCAGACAGGCTGCAGCGTTACCCCTTGGACAGAGCTTGGATCCATAGTTTGCATCAGAGTCGCATACAGTGTTTGTGAGTTATTAAAGTCTTTCGCTGTGCATTGTTTTTACTATTGTTGGGCCATTGGGCCGATTGAGTTTTTGTGTTGTATACACTGTATGCTTGGGCTTGTTTTGGTTGGGTTGTCACAGTTCCGGCACGTGTTTACTGTGTACGGTAAATACGGGTCGGGGCGTTTCAATAAACATTCTTTTTTAAGTGTGGGACATCATTTAACCGCTCTATTCTGTCAAAATATACAAAACAATCACATGCCTAATGGTGTGTATTTCAAGTTTGAAGTATGAAAGCCCAGATTTCCGCAATTTTGCGGCCGAAAGTCCGCCCTGAATATTCTGAGCATATTTATTGATGTGACAGAATTGTGGGACTACATGTGAAAACAACTCATATCATTTATTGAGATTATATTTAAGTATGTATAAACCAAAACTTCCGCAATCTTTTGCGGTCTAAATTACATGATAAATATAATATATTTAGAGCATGTCTACAAGATCCATACGTGAAGACAACTCATAAATAATCCAATCCGATCTTTTGACTGAAACACAATCCATATTGTTTTTTAATTTATTACCTTTCCATCTATCGGAAGCATATACGTAAAAAATTAAAGGGGCAAACAGTTTTGCTACGCCATCCCAAAAAGTTTTTATTTATATTTTTTTAGCACATTATAATAGATTATGTGGCACAAGATAACGCTACAATCCAACTAGTTTTTATGAGATCTGAGACTTGAAATAACACTATCCATATGATATATATCTATATATATATCTCTATTTTTTATGTGAAAATACTTAAACAGTTCTCCTTATAAATAAAAAATTATAATATCATTTGCAATTACGTCTAATTAATCACATACACAAAACTAACATTAGTTACATCGATTTAGATACACAAAAATTTTAGACATGTGGATATTCCTTGCACAAGGAAAAAAAAAAAGAAAAGAAGAAGCGAAATTTAGATTTATTTGTGGGGAATTAAAAAAGTTATTGGTAATAATTATGACATTTCCCCAGCCATTATAAGATTTTAAAATTTAAACAGCTGTTTAGATAACACTATGAAGTCGGCCACAGGCTAAACCGGGAGTAAAGCATGATTACTGAAAAATTAATAACTAGATTCGTCAGAGATTCGAGAAATTTAAGAAGTATATAGTATAGAAAAACTGTTTCTCAAAAAAAATATTCGATACACACTAGCCAAGCAATCAAATCGATCGGTTCTAATATAACTATATAAGTGTCTCATATCACGACCATTTTTTTTTTTATCTTAGGATATGCCACAATCGTATAATATTGATGCGTATCATCCAAATGAACTCTAAAGGTCAAACAAAATCCGATTATAGTTGAATTTTTCGTAAAAGTTTTGCTGAAGTGTTAGGAGTTGTTGTGTAGGCACTACATAAAAGCTTAGGAATCGAAGTGTACGCATTTACTAATCAAATAAATCGTTTAATCAATTACCATAGGCATTCCTTCCCTGTATGGATTAAAATCGGAGAAAAGTCATAAGGAAGGCTGGTGATTATGATTATCGAAAAGTAAGTAATCATATATTCACCCACGCTGTATATAGTCCTCGACAAAGTTAATGATTAAGGATGAAATGTACAATTGATGAAAGAGAAATTCCGTAGTTGTACGATTAAAAAATTATGTAGATTTTATTTTATTTTGTAGTTCAGACCAAACAAAAAAAAATTATCTTGTAGTGATTCGCTATCATGAAAGGAAGCACTCGTACACCGTAGAATAATGTAGATATTTGCAATTTTTTCTAGTATGTTATATTTTTTTTTACCATGATCTAGTACCGAATATTAACTTACTAAACATAATCTTTTCTATTTAGGACACAATAAATATACAAAACGCAATTTTTGTTCCATCTGAAATCCGACTTATATTGTCCACTTGGAAAAAAAACAACAATAAGATTATAGGGACAAGAATCATTAGCGTAATACTTACCATCTGATACTTTCCACATTCCTAAACAAGGCAAGGTCATGGCTACCTAACACACATGAATCGGGTTAATTAAATGAAACTCTTAAGTCACGATCTTTAACGAGGTGACAGAAAAGAGTAATCAATTAATCATGTATACATATGTTTAAGCAGTATAAAAGTCATCGGCAAGGTTTAATGATTATTGATTACAATAATCGAAAAGTAATTAATTCCATGACACCCACACACTATCTGAATCAGCATGAAGTCATTAACAATGTTAATTGTAATTAGTCTAGTGAGTAAGTAAGCGCATGTATGTCGTCAACTAATTAATTACTAAAAGTCTAAAATCCACCCATAAGAAAACATTCAGCCGGCGATTTATGCGCAAATCAGCATCATTAATTTCTGTTTTTGTTCTTATCGTGCTTGGTCATATCGTTAACTGATTAATACAACACACATGAGGAAACATTTTGCCAATTCTCAAAAAAAAAAAGGGCGGGGCGGGGGGAATATTTAGCTGTTTATTCCCAGAAAAAAACATTAATTATTAAGAGTGCTGGTCATTTTGAAGGTGGGTCAAGAGATTTGGTGTTTATCATATATAGCTTGAATCAGACTAAAAGAAGAGAGGAAATTTACGGCAGAGGAGGCTATTGTCCAAAGACATATGCCAAAATTCTATTTCAAGTAATCTATCAACAATAATTTAGGTTTTTGCAGTTTTCATTAGGGGTGGCAAAATGGGTGTCCATGGGTACCCATGGGTTGGGTCATAATGGGTCATACCCATTTATACCCATTTATCCATTTATGACCCATTAAAAAATTTAAATGGATACCCAAACCCATTTAAACCCATTTAATGTGGGTTACCCATTTATCCATTTAGACTCATTTAATGTGGGTGTATTTATTTACTCATATAATATTAAGACTTAATATATATTTTTAAAATTTGTATCTTAAATTTTTTAACTTTATGAATATTAATCCAACCTAGTTATTAACCCGACATAGCCAATACGAGCCTAACTAGGCGCGAACGAGATGTGCTCGGTCTAGTTTAAATTGGCCCATATGAGCCCAACTAGGTCTGCATGGTTTGGGCTATGTTGGGCCCAACTAGGCCCACATTGGGCCCATATAGGCCCACATCTGGCCCAACTAGGCCCATATGGGGCGGGCCGGGACGGGCCCAAATAGGCCCACCCGAGCAAAATCGTGCCCATATTGGTTGGGCCGGGATGGGCCCAATAGGCCCAATTAGGCCCAAATGGGTTGGGCCCATCTTGGCCCACGTGGATAATTGAATTAGATTACTAATATATGGGTTCATGGATATCCATTACCCAACCCATATAAACCCACTATTTTATGGGTTAAATGGATAAATTATCCAATTAGACTCATATAAAATTGTACTGACCCATTTATACCCATTACCTATTTATCCATGGGTTAAATGGGTAACTCATTGGGTACCCAACCCATTTTGCCACCTCTAGTTTTCATCTAGTGCCGTAAATTAACTAACTACACATAACATTTCTATTTAGGACACAATACACCAAAAGAATATATACAAAACGCAATTTTGTTCCATCTGAATTCCAACTTTTATTGTCCATTTGGGAAAAAACAATAATAAAATTATACGAACTAGAAAAATTAAGTAATACACATTTAGATCAAATTTTTAGAGATGCAGACCATTTGATACTTTCTATATATGATTGCGTCCAATAATTTTTCCTAAGCAAGACAAGGTCAAGGCTACCTAATACCATATGAATCGGGTTAACTAAATGAAATTCTGAAGTCACGATCTTTTACGAGGGTGACTAAAAGAGTAATCAATTAATCACATACATAGTCGTGCTCTAGATGAATCAAAAACAGTATAAAAAGTCGTTGGCAAGGTTAATGATTATTGATTACAAAAATCGAGGAGTAATTAATTCCATGATACCCACACACCCAATCAGCATGAAGTCATTAACAATGTTAATTTTTTTGACGTAATTACAATTAACACTGTTAATTTAGTGAGTAAGCGCAGGTATGCTGCTAACTGATTAATCACTAAAATCCAACACCCATTCTTAAACAAAAAAAAAAAAATCCAACACCCATAAGAAACATTCGGCGATTTATGCGCAAATCAGCATCAGTTTTTTGTACCTGCTTTTGGTCATATCATTAACTGATTAGTCCAAAACACGCATAAGGAAACATTTAGCCGTTTATGCCCAAATAAACCTTTATTAATACCTAAATAGTGCCTGGTTATTTTAAAGGTGGTCAAGATTTGGTGCTTTCATCAACAGCTACTAATTATGTTCTGGGGTTGCCTAATCGAGCGTTTAGTTTCTGTATTAGTTCAAGAAATAGTAACAACGATAGAAATAAAAATAATTGAATGGCAATGCATCATGACAGTGACAAAGCGTTTGCGCTAGATTGTAAGATACAAATTTTACTTAAGGACCATGACATGCCATTGGTTTATACTTTATATGCAGATTTTTTTTTAGAAGTTACAACAGGGATTCGAATTCAATACCTCTAGTTAAGAAAACGACCTTAATGCTACATAAACTATGATTATCCGTGGTCTGTTTAACTCCTAGCTCCACTTTAACATAATTATCTTTGTGGTCTCTATTTTTTTTGTTGAAAGCAAATTCAATGACAAAAGCTATTGTTCAAGCCATGCCCCAAACTCTGCCAAAATACAATCTTCAAGTGCAATCTAACAGCAAATGACGGCAGGAATAGGATTTGAGCCGTGATTTTCACATAGTCAACCTTGTTGGTTATTTTGTTTAAGCATAAGAGAATGAACTCTGAAGTTCGAATCCTACCTTCGACTAATATCAATAAAAAATTACTTAAGGCAATGTATTTTTTTTTTTAAAAAAATTCCCTTGAAAGAACGATTGTTCTCAAGATAGAATCATGCCCAGACGCATGCCAATAAAAATTATGAAGACATTTCGCCATTCTCTTAGCTAGGAATACGCAGAAATTTCAAATTAAGTTTACTCATAAGTTTTATGCCATGGTTTTCTTTCTTTCGGAAGAGTGATACATTATAGCTTAAACTGGAATGGTTCTGGGAATCGCATTCCCAATTACATCAGAATGCAAAAAATTAACTAACCCGTCGGGCGGGTGCACAAAGTGGGAAACTTCTAGTGGGAACTTAAAAGCCAAATTGGCCAGCCAGTTTGCACAATGATTTGCCTCCCGAAATATATGTCGAAGCTTAACTTGTCAATTCCTCTGAAGGAGAGACTGGACAGCCCAGAACATACCATCATAACGTCGATTGCGCACCTCTTGAAGGCGCAGACTAGTAATAACCTGTAAGGAATCAACCTCTACCTCCACAGATCTGAGACCCATATCCCATGCACGTGAAAGACCAACAAACAGACCCTAAAGCTCTGCTTGCAGAGGGGGACAAGTACCAATATTAAAACAGAATCCTGTAAGCCAGTCCCCATTAGAATTATGGATTCCACCTACCGAAGTAGCATGTCCAGACCCCTTCACCGCACCATCCGTATTAAGTTTGACCCATCCCGGTTCAGGTGGATACCACCGAATTAGCATCGTGGGCCGAGCAGAGCTGCTTCCGGCAGACGGATCAGAACAAGAAGCTACAATAAACTCTGCAGCCAAAGTTAATAGATATTTCGTTGGATTGAAGGGAGGCTCCTCCTCAGGCTCAAACACCTGTGCATTCTACCATGTCCATAACTTCCAATAGATCACTCCAAACAGAACATCCCAAGCGACTGACTGTCCCACAGAATGCTGTTGGGACAAATTCAGCAATAACCAATCGGTGACCTGGTCAGGAACAAAAAAATTCGCCGGTAAGACATGACTAAATCCCGCCCATATGTCCTTTGCCCAAGAGCAATCTCGGGCCATATGCAAGCCTGTCTCATCCGTAACACCACATAGAGGGCATAAAGGGTCCGTCGCGAGATGTCGTCTAACCCGACGACCATTTGTGAGTAGAGCATCTTGTGCCAATAACCAAAGGAACATACGGATCCGCTCGGGGACCAGACCAATGCCAAATGCACTTCCAAAGAGACCCAAAAGGAGAAGAAATGAAAGGAGAAATAGCATTGTAAGCTGAAGCAGCACTAAACTCACCCGTAGGAGTGAATTTCCAATACACCATATCCGGGCCATTGTCAACCGAGGGCAATAGACAGCGTGCAATTTTAAGGCAAACGGAAGCGGGGAGGAGGCATTGAAAATGCAACTAATGCCAACCCCCATTGGGGGAAATGTATTCTGCGACCACTTTGTTTCTCATAGTATCTGGTATAGGACCAATAGCATGACCGATAAGGGCCCCACACTCTTCAATCCAAGGGTCCATGCAAAATTTGATATAAGCCCCATCACCAAGACCCCACTCCACACCCTGCCGGATGACAGGCCATGAACGGGCGATACCACGCCACAACAAAGAACACTTAGTGGTTTTAAGCGACTCTGGCATGAAGCCACCATGCTGCATATATTTGGCTCGGAACACCTGAACCCGGAGAGCGTGAGGCTATGTAACGAGACCCCAACCCAGCTTCGCAATCATAGCATTATTTTGTAGTGATAGGCGTTTAAAACCCAATTCGCCACATGCCTTAAGGGCACGCATCGTGTCCCACTTCACCAATGAGAGTTTACACTCCGTACTCATGGAGCCCCAAATAAAGGATCTACATTTCTGTTCAATCTCACGAATAACCGACATAGGTAAATAAACTGTTTGCATAGTAAAGGACGGAAGGGCTGCCAGGACAGACTTCGCCAGAGTGACTCGACCAGCTATAGAAAGGTACTTTCCTTGCTACGCAGAGAGACGCTCCTTCACCTTATCCAGAATATAAGAGTAGGAATTACACCCCATACGACCATGGACAATTGGAACCCCAAGATATCTGCCCAAGTTGGTAGTGATAGGAAACTCAAGCTCGGACGAAATGATATGGGCTATATCTGGATTGACATTAGGGGAAAATAATATTTGTGACTTTGAAGCACTCACCCGCAACCCGGAGGCAGCACAGAACATATCCAAACAACCTTTAATAATCGGGATCTAATCCAAGGAATCCTCGAAAAACAATACCATATCATCCGCAAAGAACAAGTAAGAAAGAGGTGGACCATTTTGGCATAAAGAAAGAGGCTTCCATAGACCCAACTGCACATGCTGGCGGATCAACTGACTAAGTCTCTCAATGCATAAGACAAAAAGATATGGAGAAAGAGGATCTCCCTATCGTACTCCCCGACTAGCTTAGAAACTGTTAGTAAGAGCTTCATTCTAGATAATACGCATAACAGTACCACCAACACAGTGCATGATGCAATCAACAATGGCTTGAGATAATCGAGCATCAATGAGTGAGTCCCGGAAAAAGGCCCAACTAAGCCGGTCATAAGCTTTTTCAAGATCGATCTTGATAGCCATAAAAGCACGATCACCTTGTTCAATGCACATAGAATGAATAGCCTCATGCACCACCACAATATTGTCCGAGATATGGCGTCCAGAAATAAAAATGGACTGGGTAGGCACAATGAGTACAGTGAGGGCAGCCTTCAGCCGATTAACCAATACTTTAGTTAAGGTCTTGTAGAGCACACTACATAAACCAATGGGACGGAATTGTGAAATGAGTTTAGGGGAGTCAATCTTTGGAATAAGGACCAAGTAGGTCTCGTTGAGTGAGGAGCTCTAAAGATTACCAGAGAACAAACCCCTATAAAAGAGCACACCGAAGGACCAACAATATCCCATTGGGACTGATAAAAGAGGGCATGAACACCATCAGGACCAGGAGCTTTATAAGCCCCAATATTAAAAATAGCCTCCCGAATTTCAGGGTCAGTAAGCTCCATAGTCAAAGAAGAGAGGAATTCCACTGGAAGAGCAGGAAAGAGCCTAGAAACTGAGAACCAAGGTCTGCAGGCCACTTCCTCTGTAAAAATCCCAGAGAAATAATCCACACCCATATTCTTCAAATTAGCTTCATTACTGAACCAAATCCCGTCAGCATTTTTTAGGGCTGTGATCTGGTTACGACACCTCCGCACTATAGTACTAGCATGATAAAAACGGGTATTTCTATCACCCTGAGAAATCCACTGACTACGAGATTTTTGAAACCAGATAAGTTCCTCCTGCCTAAGAATATGAGCCAGCTCCTGGCGCAAAGAAGATTCAAGAGTAACCAGCCGATCAAAATGCCTCGGCGAAAGGGCCCGTTGAATTCCATTCATGCGGGCAAGCAAACTACGCTTCTGTATAAAAACATTAACAAACACCTCCACATTCCACTTTTTCAGATCCCCACATAAAGAAACAATAGCCTGATCAGCAGAACTCTTACAGTGAGACAACACAAACGAAGCAAAATTTGGGTGAGATAACCAAGCTGCCCGGAATTGGAAAGGTTTATAAGCCACAGGGGCAGCAATACGGGCCCCATAAAGATCCAACAGAAGCGGCCTGTGATCAGAGTAAAGAAAGGGTAGATGAAATACTTCAGCATTAGGAAAAAGCACTAACCAGTCAGAATTACAAAGGAACCTATCCAACCGAACCCAAGAAAGGTTCCTCCGCCAAGTGAAGGCTGATGTGCCATGGTTTTCTTTTAATAAACCTACTTAGTCCTTGGAAGATTCGGATCGCCGTTTATTTGTTCGAATTACTGTTTACAAAAAGTTGCCCTTTTGCACTTTTCATCTTTTTAATTAACAGGTCGCTTTAAGAATGCCCAAATGATTAAATGAACATATATATGCAGGGCAGAGGTGCGCTAATTAAGTATCCAACTAGGCCTACTAGGGCGTTGGAAACGCACAAGCGGAACAATTTCTCGTACGGTCTTGTCTTCTCCCCCTATAGGCTATAGTTAGAGGTGGCAAAATGGATTGGGTGCTCAATGGGTTACCCATTTAACTCATGGATAAATGGGTAATGGGTATAAATGGATCAGTACAATTTTATATGGGTCTAATTGGATAATTTATCCATTTAACCCATAAAATAGTGGGTTTATATGGGTTGGGTAATGGATATCCATGAACCCATATATTAGTAATTTAATTCAATTATCCACGTGGGCCAAGATGGGCCCAACCCATTTGGGCCTAATTGGGCCTATTGGGCCCATCCCGGCCCAACCAATATGGGCCCGATTTTGCTCGGGTGGGCCTATTTGGGCCCGTCCCGACCCACCCCATGTGGGCCTAGTTGGGCCAGATGTGGGCCTAGCTGGGCCCAACATAGTCCAAACCATACAGACCTAGTTGGGCTCATATGGGCCAATTTAAACCAGACCGAGCACATCTCGTTCGCGCCTAGTTAGGCTCGTATTGGCTATGCCGGGTTAATAACTAGGTCGGATTAATATTCATAAAGTTAAAAAATTTAAAATACAAATTTTAAAAATATATATTAAATATCAATATTATATGAGTAAATAGGTTTACCCACATTAAATGGGTCTAAATAGATAAATGGGTAACCCACATTAAATGGGTTTAAATGGGTTTGGGTATTCATTTAAATTTTTTAATGGGTCATAAATGGATAAATAAGTATAAATAGGTATGATCCATTATGACCCAACCCATGGGTACCAATGGACACCCATTTTGCCACCCTAGCTATAGTGTATGCATATTTCTTATTGAGCATATCTTCTTTTTTAAATTAATTCATCAATCCAGTTAAAAAAAAATAATTCATCAAGTGGAGGGGTAATAAAAAATCTAATGTCTAAGTAAGGTTACTAATGGGTCAATGCAATAGGATGTCCCTCAAGTTTAATTTTTCCATCACTGAGGTCCCTCAACATAAAAATTAATCGTGTTTATAGAGGGGAAAAATGTTTCTCCTCAGTTTCGTCAGGGCATATATAGCTATAGGTGGTTGACTTTCTTCTTGGGCTTTGTTGGTGGTGACACGGAAGAGTCGATGTGTGCCGCCCTAGTCAGTGCTCCGACTTGGTAGGGAGTTTAGGAGCAGATGGATTGTTAGCTAGTGATTTAATTGTAATAGTAAAATGAAGAAGAGTTTGTTTGGTGTACTAAATAAAAAATCATAGTGGTAGTAGCAGCGACAATCACCAATGTACATTTTTTTTTTATGATAAACCGATGGATATTATTGGCGGTGGCCGTAATTAAGCAATAAGAATTTGATGGTGGTAAAGGGGTTTATGATGAGATTAATTTGCTGGACACATCTAATATTTAATTAATTTTTTTATTTAAATGGTTTTTATTTTGATAGGATGATTGGAAAACCAGAAAATTCGGGGTAAAAGGAAAAGTACAAGAAATAATAAAAAAATATAACAAAGTGGGTCCTATATGCCATGTGGCATGGTAAAATTGGTCATGATAGAGGAAAAAAAAGGATAACATCACTCGGTAAGAGTTGGAGAACAATGGTGAAAAATTTATTGCATTAACCCGGTTACTAGTTGGATCTTTTCCTCAAGTATGGAGTATGTAACTTTTGAGAAGGCTAATTCAGATTTTCTTCCAGCAGCATCCCATGTTGCAACTTGTTTTATGATAAAAGTAAAATTTATCTATGCAGTTTCAACTTTTAAGAAATATATGGTTGTAATTGACTTCTCAATCTTGATTTTGATGTGCAACTGGCAATTAGTGATTTAAAGAGTTATTAAAAGTAAACACAAACAACTGTTATTGTAATTAACCCAAAAATGATAAACATGTGGCCGTGCTTATTTGTTCTTTTTTTATTATTTATTTTAATGTATCAAGTACTGATCTGTATCGTCCATCCTGGGGAAAAAAGAAGCCTTCGGAGGTGTCTTTCATCTATTGATGTTTGGTAGCATTTGGAGTTAGAATAGAAAGAAAATGCTAATCATTTTGTTGTTTCATACCACATGGAATAGTAATAGAAACGGATTCTAAATCGTTTTATTGTTTAGTTGGCAATAATCTAAGACATAAATACTAAAATGACAATAATTTAAGACATAAATACTAAAGTGAGGTTGTTTATGGTGAAACAAAATGGAATAAGATTCTCATTCCTATCCTTTTGTAACCAAACAAAAATGCATTTATTAGACTTCCTCACATAAACATCTAAAAGTTAATGCAAATATTTTGGAAAAAATTATTGCTTTGATTCAAATGTGGAAAGTTTATCTTGCATACAAACAACAATGGAACATAAAAAGAACAATAAGAAGAAATAGAGTTGAGAGAGAACGCTTACAAACAATAAGGTAGATTTGCAAAACCTTTTTTTTTTCGAGAGGTTTGGAAAAACTTAATGCTTGTAGTGAGAATGAATTATGGTTATATATTAGGCTATAATGTATTTGTTTCAGGAGACGCTTTCAAGGTTTTACATATCTTCCAAATTTTTATTTCTTCCAAAAAAAATGTTTACTAAAGATTATCACCAAAGATTGTATAAATATTGAGAAAAAGCACAAATATAACACATATGAAAGTCATAATTTAATTATAGTAACTACACTAGAAAAATTGACAAAACAAATCAATAGGAGAAAAAAAATGAACGGTAAAGACATCTAAATGGAAAACATGAATGAATATTTTTATAATGTTATCTATCCTTTACCTTTATGTGCCTTCATTTGATTGTGAGAAATGGAATAATTTTTAGTTTGCCATCGACCCCAACAAAAATTGTCGAGATGTTAAAAAAAGTATTTAGAATCATAAGTACATGAAATTCTTTTTTTTTTCCTCAAAATAATTTTTAAGAAATTGTAAGAAGAAATCGTCTATGTCACCTTCGCAATGTCATTTTCATATCATATCCCAGCGTACTTCGACCAAGAAATCTCTTCCAAAGATAAAAATCAGGAATGGCAGTATACATTTGTAAGGAAACTTATCTCTTAGTGCAAGTTCATATCATGCCATAGTGGAAAATCATATTAGACTAGATCATTTAAATGAGACAAACTGCCATAATTTGAGTCCCGTATACGTCTAGGAAGTGTGGTAGATAATTATCCACATATATATATACTTTAATGACGCAATTGCCGATGCAACTGTTATTTACCAACGACCCCCACAACTCTTAATGGAAGATCATATTGGTCATGAAGGCGTGGTATATATAATTTGAATGCGTCCGTCCAGTAGTCAATATAATTAGGGTGGCAGAAAGTTATCCAGAAACCCACACCACCTGATCACCTAGATAGATGTCTAAATTGAAACCAATTAGGGCCGACATGTCCCGGTCTAAATTTCTTGGCCGGCGTCTGCCAATGTATACGCATATTAGTTCTCATCTGACTGACCCAGGGGCCGTGTCTAATGATAAACGAGGAAAAGTAACGAAATGATTATATTATATAGTTTTATGCACTCTAAAAAATTGATTCTGGTTAGAAACTGGAAAGCAGTAAACGAAGTTATTCAAGGTTCAACCATCCGCCACTGGCGTGTAATGATGTGCATATATATATAAAATATAGAGGTATGATTTTCGTGTGGCCAATACGGTATGGATGGTGTCCTAATTTGTGCGTTAATGATTAAAATAAGTCTGGAAAGGAAGGACGGAAGGTGTGGACTGGAAGGGTGTAATGGTTAAATTATTATATATTTTCATCTAGGAAAAAAATGGTGGGGTGGAAGAAGTTGACTAAGAAAGAGCTAGCTGTGCCTGTGGTGGCAGCATCTGTGTAGCCGATCTAGAGAGAACGTATTTGGTTCCTTTTCGGTATTATTTTGTTTTATTTGTTTCTTGAATTGCCACGAGAGCCACGCCTCGTACCTACAGTGATACACATGGAGAGGGGGATAGCAACTCAGATTTTGAGATCATGATCATAGACGTAGCTAGGTATGAGTGGATTGTGCGTATTAATTGATTATGGAGGGAGAAAAGACACGTTTGTTCATTAATGCTCGTTTCAACCGCACCCCACGTCCTCTTCTTTGTATATTATTGTAAGCAAACGCATATATATTGTTGGCTTATAGCTAGCCGGTATATGATATATCTATATATATAACTAGGATAGATGGGTAGAAATCAGTAATCACCCATCTTCTGGTCCTTTCTCTCCTGTCATTCTCTCTTTTCTATCTGTGTCGTTGTGTTCTGGAGCTTTCCTTCGAAGTAATTGCTAGAGTCTTGTCATACCAATAAGTGACACTTAACACCATCTCATATATATATATATATTTCTGGTACTGGGAAGCCGGAAGAGGAAAGATATACAGAAACAATAAGGATTACTCTTAACTTTGATATATAACAAAGTTGATCTTCTTCAAGGTTAAGGTTAATCATAGTCAGCATGGACGCAGCTCCTTTGCTCGGTTCTGTGCCCCAAGATGATTACGATAATGACTACGAAAAGAATATTGATCCCAGTGAATACTCAAATCCACCCTCACTATTGTCAATGCACCCTTCCATGTCCTTGTCCACTGCTTCTTTTCGTGCTTCTTTCAGTGTTGGAGAAAATGGATGCAGCTATACTCAAACCATCTTCAATGGTAAGCCGCCTGCGCCTATAGCTAGCTAGCTAGCTTCCTTGCCTCCCATGTTTTATATATATATACACACATACATACATGATTCATCGGGTTTAATTATGTTTGTTCTTAATTTGTTATGGACTGAATTATTGCAGCTATTAATATAATGATGGGAATTGGGATCCTATCAGTACCGAACACGATTAAAGAAGCAGGGTGGGCGAGCTTGGTGGTGCTGGTTGTGTTTGGGCTTGTGTGCTGTTACACTGCAAATCTCATGAGGCAAATGTTCGAGAGCAAACAGGGCATTGTGAGCTACGAAGACATGGGTGAAGTTGCTTTCGGGAGATCTGGTCGTATTGCAGTTTCTGTGAGTTTCTTTCATTCTTTTCCTAAGATCCCTCGTATAAGAATTTCTTGGATCTGAAACTGCTCATTTAGGTCCGAAACTCAACCCTTGATCATACGAAATCCCAGTTTAGCAAGATTCTGTCGCCTGTGCTGTCCAATATCAGGGCCAACTTTCCTTTTCTGTGCTGTCTTTTCTTCTGCTGTGCATATCATTAATCATTGTCTTGTTCTACTACGCGTGTGATGGGCTAAATATGGTCTTTAATACAATGGTAGTGACGTTTGAGTCTGTTACATTTTCGAAGGCTGTGTATTGTACTCTGGTGAAAATCCGGAGCAAGGACAAATTGACACCACTAGTACTTTTTTCTTTAAAAAAAGCACTGTCTTGTTCTGACGAGCCACAATTAAATGCATCGTAATCATTTCCAACACTGTTGGAAATTTTTGCAAATCCGGCCTTTTCATCCTTCCTTGGCCTTTCTATCCGCGAGACCGCGACACATATGATTCTTCTACTACTATTTAACTTCACTTGCCCGCCAAAAAGAAACTGCTTTTGCGGAGGTTATGAACTCATTTGTTTGTCTTTACGCGCTTTCTGTTTCTCTCAAAATTTTTATGCTATTTTTTTTTTACTAAAATTGTCTTGTTTTGGACTTTGACGCAGATCATTTTGTATACAGAATTATACGTAAGTGACACCCTTCAAATCCTCATCTTATATTTACTTTATATATATAGATATATATATAGAGTTGAGCTAATCTGTATTGTTTTCTTTCTTCCCATATTTGCAGTCCTATTGTGTGGAATTTATCACTATGGAAGGGGATAATCTTACCAATCTATTCCCAGGAACATCCTTGGATCTGTTTGGCTTACATCTTAACTCCACTCAATGCTTTGGAATACTAGCTGGTCTTATATTTCTACCCATATGTTTTCTAAAGGATCTTCGAGTAGTAGCATATGTTTCAGGTGCTTAATTTACGTCATCTTGCAGCACAACTTCCTCCTAATATTGTAGGAACTGAACACATATATAATTATTTTATTTGTTGGATATCTTATGTGTATATACATGGTTCTGATGGTGATTGCAGCTATGGGAATTTTGGCGGCAATTTTAACGGTTTTCAGTCTGGTATATCTGGGCACAGTCAATGGGATTGGGTTCCATCAAACTGCTCCAGCAGTAAAATGGAGTGGCATTCCATTTGCAATGGGTGTTTATGGGTTTTGTTTTGCTGGCCACTCTGTGTTCCCTAATATCTACCAATCAATGTCTGATAAGAGAAAATTCACCAAGGCATCTCTTACATGGTACACAACAATATTTGCCTTTTTGGCTTTTTTTTTTTCTGGCAGAGCATTTATTTTGTTACTTATTAATTAGTTGGCTTAACAAATATGTTTAGTCTCATGAACGTGCGCTTGTTCTTGTTCAATTTTGTAGCTTTTCGGCGTGCTTTTTGTTGTATGGAGGTGTGGCAGTAATAGGATATACCATGTTTGGTGAGGCCACACTGTCTCAAATAACTTTGAACATGCCCCCGAATTCTATTGTTTCCAAGATTGCATTATGGACTACGGTAAGCATGACTTTCTGGATTCTTCTTGTCTTGGGTTATGTTTGTTTGATATAATTTTTTTTTTTTAAAATGGATTGGGATGTAGTTGAATATGACATTCTATATATATAATACTAGTCCANGTAGGGGGGGGGGGGGGGGGGACAATATTTCCTTTTTTTTTTTTCCTCAAAAAAGTAGCGTTAGGAACTTAGGAGGGCTAATTAAATGTTCAATGGAATTGATTAAATGCTTGATATTTCTATGTGTGTGCAGGTGGCCACCCCATTTGTGAAGTATCCTTTATTGATAATCCCATTGGCTAGAGGCTTGGAAGGGTTATTGCCCCCAGAAGTTTCCAATACTTATGGGTGCTTCATTCTTCTAAGAACGACACTTGTTGTGTCTACGGTTCTTGTTGCACTCCTTTTTCCTTTCTTCGGTAATACGGGACATTCTTTCTTCTAACCTCCAAATATTTTATTCTTTGATTTGTCTCATCCTTTGATTGGACCATCTAAAAAGAGGAAAAAAAAGTTGAAGATCACAGTCAATAATAAGGAATCCAAAACAAGAAAAGCTTGAGCATTCTGATGGATGACATGGAAAGAAATTAATTAATTGAGTAAAAAAAGATTATTAAATGAATAATTTATATACAATACGACAATCAGCTTATTGCTTTTATTCAAATTCTCTACCATGAAATTCTTCTAAACTCGTATTTGCCATGTCAATGGTGATCGCAGGTCTTGTCATGGCTTTGATCGGTTCTCTTCTGTGTTTACTGGTGGTAAGATCCAATGACTCCTAGCATAAGCCCATAATACACCCAGAAAGAGGAATTCCCTTGCTTCTAATATTTTACACTAAAATATCAGAAAGGCATTTTTATTTTGAAAAAAAAAATTGTGATGTGGTTAAATACTTAATGTACTAAATTTTATATAAGAATGACACGAAATTAGATGAGAATTATTATTCTCACCCATTATTATGTTTGATAAAAAAGGAAAAAAGCGACATCCATTCATAAGTAGCTTTTAGAAAAACCAAATTTAGTGATGGATTGCTGCATGCATCTTAATTTACTTTCAACATGTAGCATGTCAAGTATACTATTTACTTTAGAAACATTTGATGAATATAATATAATTGCGGAGTTCTGATGTTTTTTTTTTTTTTTTGTTTTCTGGCTCTGATCAGTCCGTAATCACGCCATCGTTGTGCTTTTTAAAGATCATGGGCCAGAAAGCTTCAAGGATTCAAGTAAGTGGATAGCAATGTATTTATATTTAATTCCTAAAATATCCCATATCTTTACCACCACGTAACTTCAAACTAGTGGCCTTAATAAGTCAATCCATTTTTTTTTTCCAAGAATTTATGATTGAGCACTGCAACATTATCTTGGTTTTTATAATATTCTTCCTTTTGAGTGCAACTACATCTTTAACTTTCCAGCTTACCAATGAATTGACTCGTGCATTTAGTAACACGATTTTGATTTTGTAAAACCAGATTGTCTCGAGTATCACGGTTGCTTCATTTGGGATTGTTTGTGCAATCCTTGGGACATACACTTCGGTATCCGACATTGTGAAGCAATACTGATCAGTTAGCAATTGCGATCATGGATGTAATGGTTGAAGATTGTACGTGTTCTCTTCTGGTGAATGGTGTTTCCAAGGAAATTAAATGCAAAGGTGCTGAATTTTGAAGCTTTTTACTGTGATTTGGTTAACTGGAGGCACAGGCGTACTGTTGTATGATATGGAACTACCAGTTGAAGAAACTAGATAGTTTGAGAAAAAATGTGTATTTGTCCATGAACTTACAGTTTACGTGCTCATGTTCGAATGTAATGGAATTTACGAGCCATAATAGAGATTGGGATTTTCCTCCACTTTTTGTTCTTTATAGTATATATATAATTTATTATTTCTCAAAAAAAGAATAATATATATATATATAATTTATTGTTATTTAATTAGGTTGACCAGTCTTGCAATGTGTTGCAATCCACCAATTGTTACATGATTCCGCATTGGAGAGGAATGAGAAAGTTTCAGGATCATAATTTTTTTTTTTATTGAAAGGATCATCAATATCGGGGTCACACATCGATTAGGTTATTTTTTTGGAGAGAGGATAATGATCTGAAACGAGTGAAAGTGGAGTTGACCTGACTTAATTTTGATATACATTAGGAATGGAGTAGGGAGGGTCTCGGTCGACTACAAGAGCATCAACGGATTCATAAGGAAGAATGAACTGATATAGCCCATAGGATCCCCACATGGAGAATAAGACAAGAGTTTCATAAATATTGGATGCTACACACCCTATTTTTTTATGCTATGCTACACACCCTATTACGTTGACCTTTGTGAAGGGGGATCATTTATATCTTATTATCTTTTTTCATAATTGCTAATTATTATCGTATCTCATGCACTTTACTGTTCAAAACTTACAACTACCCGGATTCGACAAAGCCCAGCCCAACAGAAGATAATAAAAAGGTCCACGAAATAGATTGATGGATTTACGTAAATCAGTAGCTAATAATAATAAGAGGTCCAAGAGAGACCTACAAGAATGGCCGTAAAACGAATGACCTGGTTGGAGCTTTAGGATCAAGATTTGTATCATGGTTTGCAGTAATGAATAGATGGCCGTAAAAGCCCCCTGTTCACCACAAAAACAACATTACATTTCCCGGGACAAACCACTTTTTTTTTTTTTTTGATGCAAACGATTATCTTTATTGATGGATATATTTACAGAGGACTGTGAGTACAAGCAAAGAAACAGACGTTATACATACGGGATGCACTAATATAAATGCAGCGGTTAAGGGCGCTAACAACTCGTAAAAACAAGGAGGTTGGTATAATAAGCTATAGTCACGTGTTATTGCCCAGTAAATGGAAATTTCTTCGAGGGCCTTTCCACGATCTGAGAGGTTCAGCATTGGAGATTACGAAGGAAGCACTGTAAACAAACCACTTACTTCTCTCCTTATCTCCATCCCCACCAGATTGTGTGACAATAAATTAACACCCTCACGGGGAAATATAAGTGCTTACATCCAAATTAGAGGCTAGCAATAGAAGGAAACACATTGCTAACACAGCAGTGAGCAGCCTACCCCTAGTCAGTGTGCCTGCGAACAAATAACTTGAGAAGAAGACTCTACAAGCCCTCGCAAAAACATGATCACCACGAAAGTAGTAGAATCTCCATCACTGTCCTGAACATGAATAACTGTAGCTACACAGGGGAGTGAGTAACTGTCTGATTCGTCTTTGGCCCGTAAGGTTATTTCGTATGTATCACCCCAAGACAGATGGAAAGATGCACCCTTGACCTCCACAAGCTGCAGCCTTGCATCCTAAAACCACATCAAAAGAAAAAAAAAAAAAGAAGCATCAGAATGGTACACAAATTTTCTGCAATTAGTAAAGATGGTAATTGACCATGCAGCATATATATATATATATATATACCACGTGAGGATGCATCCATTAATTTGGTAGATGCACTAATATTTGATGTTAAGAGAGAGCCTAACCTTTATTCTATTATTGTAACACTTCACAGCAAACTCGGCACACTTCTTGATGATTTCAGAATGGCAAGGATCATCAAGAGGAATAGATACTCTCTCTGCGTAACGAAAGAAACAACATTATAAACAACGCGGCAATCAAACGTAACAATTAATTAACAAAGATTGGCACATAAATTTTCAGGATAAAAATTGCAGCGTGTATATGCCATTAAAGCTAATTTCAATATCTTTAAAAGAGGAGTGGAATGAAAACCAATGGCGGGTTAATCCATCTTTTAACTTGAAAGAACGAGAGTTAGCTCAAATTGCAAAAACAATACCATAAGCATCCATCATCAGATAGCTAGATATAGCACATATATTTAGAAACAGAGGCTGAGGATGAAATTGCACACCTTTTGCAGCGTATCGTCCAAGGTGAGGATTGAGATCTAACTCTGCTTAAATCCAAAAAGAAAAGAGTCAAAAACAGCAGCACAAATTAACTATTGACGCTGGAAAACGAAATTTATGAATCTATATTCCAACATATACATAGGGGAAAACAATGCAAAAAATGAAGGGTCAAACCAACTCCATCACCAAAAAAAAAACGACAGATGATGAGACCACAATTTTTTCTATTACCTTGGTTTGGTGGTAGATCCAGAAAACGTAATACTTTACAATCAGATTCTTTTACAGGTCCTTCATATGTCGGGAATCCATGGGGAAGAAAAACCTCAGTCAAATAAGTGAGGTGGGTTTCCTGCTTGTCTAGACCACTTAGTACTATTACATATCTCTGTCCACTGAATCCATATCGTAATACGCGTGAGACCTCCTTAAACTTCACATCTTTCCCCTAGCAAAAAAAAAACGGAAAAAGAAAAAGAACGTGAGCAATTAATTTAAAAAAAAAAAAAACCAAAGATAGATGAGGAGAGCCGTGTGTGTATGTGTGTATATACAAAGGTTATAAAAAACGCAATTTGGATCGCACATTTTTACGTTACTATGCCTTAAAATATTGTCAAAATATATATGGGATCGTTTAAGAGTGAACCCTAAAGAAAGATCTCTCAAATTTTAGTATCAAAAAAAAAAAGATCTCTCAAATTTTTCAGTTGTTTCTCCTGCTCAATATCTCCAAGAAGCCTTTTTTTTTTTTCATATTGATGTTCTTTGCGATTTAATTACTGGCTGCATTTATCAATTGGGGGGGGGGGGGGGGGGGGGGGGGGGGGGGGGGGGGGGGGGGGGGGGGGGGGGGGGAAGGGAAGGAGGTTGTGCCAGTGCTGTCCCAGCGGGACAAAAAGGGTAGTCTGTTGACAGGCAATGAATTTCAATAGTAGGAGGAGGTGGTTTGGCTCAGCTGATGGACAGGGAGTAGGAGTGTGGCTGCATATATAGATTAGACTAATAGCGATCAATACAGGCTTTTGAATACCTATAGCCCAGAGAATAAAGGATTGAAACCAGCTGATAAGGGCTTAATTCTTCCGCTTCAATTCTTCTAAAACTGCAGTTTTTTTCTTTTGTCACAATGATTGGTTAGCCACATACTATTGGTTTTGATCAAATCCCAAATCAAGTACAAACTACCGTGTGCAATATTTGGTTACTCATGCCTATTTTAACACATATTATGTACTCTAAATTTATGGTACTTGCTATTTAATTAATTGTGTGGTTTTTTGGTTAATTTTACGAAGTAAGAATAATTTCAATTAAATTATTTGGGAGCCTAGGTTGAATTTAAATGATAATTTAAGATTTTTAGATTGGATACCATAATTTAGTCATTGTCTAATTAATAAAATTCTTAAAGTTTTGTAGGCTTGTATATATATATATATATACAGGAAAATGGATATGGAAAGAGACAAACCATTTTTGTGTTGTAAAACTGAAGAGTATACTCAGCAACTGTAATCATGCGAGGACTTAGGACAAGAGGACCTGAATAATGCAAAAAAAAAAAAAACAGAAAAGAGAGAAAAGAAAGGGAACATACACAATGGAAATATATACAAATATCAGAAGTAGTATATATAAACAACAACAACGCGGGTATGGAAGAAGAAAAATAAAAGAGTTGTTTAATCTGTTGGCGTGCATACCTGTTAGGTAGGTGGATGCATCGGCGCCGGCAAGTTCCTCCCGGTGAAAGGCCCTAACGATATATTTGTCAAAGGGATCATCCGACAACCAGATATACAAAACCTCAGTTGTGCAGGTCCAAATGTGATCAGTTACCAAGTCATAAGCCATGAGTGTTATATAATAGGTTTGTGGGGGATAAACGTTTACAAAATTGGCGTTGGTAACTGCCAGGAGAACCAGTTTTTGTCCCTATAAACAACAAAAGGAATTCGATAAGGCAAATAATTAATCAACCCACAATATGAGATAGTGCTGCTACTCCACTAAATATATAGTATTTTTCTAGCTAATTGTCCAAAAAAGAATATAGATTAATTAAATTACTACTAACCATTTTGTTATTGTAGGTCTCCACAGCCGCTTCGGCACAGTCGTACACTATGGTGAGGTGGTGCAGATACTGATAGACTTGCTCCGGAATGAGGTGGTCAGGGACAGGCTTCTCCAGTACCCTGGTAAATTTCTCGAGGTTGATATCCCCAGTACCAGTAGGGAAACCCTGGAAATCCCAACCGTCCATACCCCCCTAAACCGTGCCGAAAAAGGGTCTTACCGGTCCACTCGGCTCCTGCGGCATGCTACTAATCATCAACGGAGGACGATGAAAATATTCATCTTCTTCATCATTCGGCAAACTAGCCAAATACGTGGACGTCGTTGATTTATATATCCCTAAAACAGAAAAGATCTCCAGGATATCTGACATAGAAACGCTGTTCTCCTCCTCGGAATCTTTGTCGGCCGTAGAATCATCTGTAGGCAAAGGAATAAGATTTAATTCGCACTGAGATTCACGTTGGACAAGGGAAGCCTTCTCTAGCTGTACACGGAAACGATAGAGCCCATTGAGAATGCGATTTACGACTCGACGTTCGCCCTCGGTTTGATCACCATCCCCACGGCGCATCAAAAAGAATCTAGCCAGTCCTCCAAAATCGTTAGGAGCGTCGTCCCAAATCTTTAGAATTTGGGAATCCGCTGGAGCAGTATCGAAATTCTTTCTCTTTGAAGCCTTCTTCCTTGAACGATTCTTCCCCATTAGACCTGAAGGATTTGACTGATCCATGCCAAATCTTCTCAATGATACAAATCCCTAACCTTGTAGGAGAAGAAAGTAAAAGAGAGTGGACGGGCTAGTGGCGGGGCATCGTGAAACAAAATAAACGTTCTACTAGGTATATTATACCCCAACCGAATTCAATTATTGTCGGCGCGCGTAATTAAACGAACCGTCATAGTTTTGATACAGTCCTTATAAAATCGTGCATCCCAGACCTTAAACCTTTCAAAATCAAAACTATCAAATTAACTCATAAATAAAATCAACCCATTTTTTTCCCTTCTTTTTAATTGGACGATAAATTCAAGCCCACACGATCCTCCAGTTATGCATCAATATTATATGCAAACGAAGGGAGATTCTAAGATACTTAAGGTAAATTTGCAAGTGCACAAATCGTTTATAGCGAGGTCGTCTCCCATGGACTGTGCAGAGACTATCACTTACCAGTAGGTTAGTTTGGCTAAGAGAAATAAAGAAGATTGGATTGTTTGATCACCATTAAAGTAAATACCAATAAAGTAAATGCGGAAATTAAGGGAATAGAGATGCACATCGTGAATTAGACGTAAATAGATAATCGTATGGAGATGCTTCCGAGGTTTTATAAATACTAGCCTACTAGTGGATTCTACGGGCTTGGTTAGTTAATACTTTTTTTATAAGTATTTACAGAAGGAGTCATCAAAGATGACTACAAAACAACCTCTACAAATGTTAGACTCTTAGACTAGTGTTTTCTGACATAGAGTAGACTCAATCCTTTATATGGATTGCTATGGTACCCAGGCTAATGTTTAGGGTACCAAACCCATGTTGAAGTGGACCAATGATATCATAACACTTAAATTTATAAGGATTTTAAAAAATTTTATTTATTAATGTGTTCTACAAAGTTAATAATAATAATAAATACCCAATTCTTTTGTTTTTTACAATATTATACCAATATTAAAATCCCTAAATAATCACAAATCCATCCCTAATCTATCTCGTACAAAACAAAAATAGAGAATCAGAGAAAATTCAAACAAGTCAAAATCTCATCGTTTGATTCATCACTCTTCTTCCATGTCTGGATAAGTTAAAGCACCCATATTTCTCTTATGTACTTGCATTAAACCTACTTTTGATGTTTTCGTTAGTTGGGAAGTTGACAAGGGAAGAATTCCCACCAATTGCCTGTAACTGTTTATTAGCCTTATATCTTTGCCTTTTACATATTGAACATCGCCTCTAGAATATTATTTTTCGTTCCAGCCGTATCAAACTGTTTTTCTTTTGCATTAGATTAGAGCTGATCTTGAAATTTGTTCGTTCCTAAGATTTTGAGATGTTTATTACTAACATTTTAGCTCTTGTTTTCGATTATGCCACGTTTGCTTGATGGTAATATATTCGCAAGTGAAATCCAGAGTGCATCTTGTCATCCAGACAGAATTGAATGGAAAAACAATCCAATTGAAACTTGTCCAAATTACCATCATGTTATTGACAATACTAACGTATGCTTATTCTTTTCTCCCGTTCGTCATTTTCTCTTATTTGAAATTATTTTCTAACAATTTGTGAAAAATACTGATTTATACAACAGTTGAGAATAGCTACAAAGGAGAGTATTTCTATGTTTGACAAAGAAAAAGCAAATGAGCGATTCTCAAAGTTTCCTGGAGGAGGTCCCTTACATCCAAATCAATCACCTGTAGAACCACCCCTAGAAAAGGTAAATAAATTACTGTTGAAACTAGTTCACCGCCCGTAGAACCGACCGGCGTAGTCTTTCTTTAAAATAAAATTAATTTTTGAGTTATATTTTTAAAGCATTTCTATGTAATGTACACAAATAAATATTTTTATAAATTCATAGCCACGTAAATTTTTATCAAGTTATAAATATTTTTTTTCATATTTTCTTGTTTCGAATTTTTTTCATCTCTTTTTCCTAATATGATAGAAAAATATACATAAAAAATAGTATCAAAAATTAAATTATTTTATAATTACTAAAAAATATAAATAAGCACAAAAAATAGTATAAAAAATCAAAATATTTTATAATATTATAAAAAACAAATATTTTGAAAATTTACATGTTTAATTTTTTAAAAAAAGTAAAGTAGAAAAAATAAAGTATTTTATAATAATATCTACAACAAGGAATTTTAAAAATTTTTACGTTTAAAAAAATTCTCAAATATGAAAGAATAAATTAAATATTAATTAATATAGGTCATGGTCCGAACCATGACAAAATCTTTGGAAAGATACCCTTTTTTTTTTATGTTAGGCACTAAATGTAGTTTTACAAATTATAGGGCATAAAATATAATTTTTTAAAATTTTTTTACCTAAAAAAATTAAATAATCTAAAAGGACTACTAATGAAATTAATAATTATAAATTTAAAATATTTTATTCTTATTGGTCCATTTGAGCCTTTTGATATCCTAAACATAACCGTGGGTACCATAGAATTCCCCCTCCTACATTTGTATCTCTTATACTACTAATAAGCCTGAGGGCTGCTGTAAGTTTATTTAATACTGAATATACAGAAGATATTCACTTCCTCATATTCTTTTTTACTGTTCTTCTAAGTATAATTATGAAATTTATAGGTAGCATGCTATGTCTTTTTTTTGATACCAACAGCATGCTATGTCTTGTTTGGAACAATTAAATAATAGGAGGCATTCTCGCTTTCCCCTTCCAAACCGGATATTTTTTGCCTTTTTCCGTTACAACTATATTATTTTATCAATTTTTGTAGATTATATATTTTCAAAAGCGATATGATCCCCTAAAAAAAAATTAATTTGGCTGAAGCGCCCCGACCCATATTTACCATACACAGTAAACACGTGCCGGAACTGTAACAACCCAACCAGACAAAGCCCAACATACAGTGTATACAACAAAAAATTGGCTCAACAACCCAAAATATAAACAATAGATATCTGGCCCTTCGGCCCAACATCAAAACATATCACCCGAACCCGGGATCATCAATAACATCATAACCGGCCCAATGGCCCAACAATAGCAATAAATAGCATAGCAGAAGACTTAATAACTCACAAAGACACTGTATGCGACACTGATGCAAACTAATGGATACGAGTCCTGTCCAAGGGATAACGCCGTAGCCTGTCTGGAATGCATCAAACCTGAATCACAAATAACTCAACCTACGGGATGAAAGCCCGCAGGTGAGGGGTGAGTCCGAAGTGCTCACAACCATGGATAGACAATCAATATGCAACACTATAAATTACTCAAGTCGAAAACAGGCTTAACAGCCAAAACACACCAATCCAAAAGACAAGACCCGAAACCAGTCCAAGACCAAAAAGACTTAAACAAAAATCCATTTTCCAATTTTATCTTTCCGGGCCCCGTCACGGATAAGCTAGGGTCAGACCTGGTTATCAACATATTTCGGGTGCCAGACCAAATCCAAGAGAGCCCAGGGATCGACATCCCGAAATAGTAACCCAGGGATAGACATCGCAAACATAATCACGAGATAGACATCCCAAGCATAGACATGCTTATCACAAGTAACCCAGGTCATGGCCACCATAAAACAGTCTAAAACTATCGAGTCGTACCACTACTTACCACGTGACAATTATATTATCATCATTCAAAACCAAATCACAGGGATCAACATCCCTAACCAAAATACCGGGATAGACATCCCATCCAAAATCGAGGATCGACATCCTTATCACAATTTACTAATTATTCCATTATTCTTATACCAAAAGACACAAGATAAATATCCAAAACTCAAAGTATGGGGATAAACATCCCAAAACAATCAGGACACTAGGATAAACATCCCGAATCAAACCACAGCAAATGCAACAACCAACAGGGCAATAATCATCAAACACAATAACCGAGTAATACAGGCACATATTGAAGGAAATCCATCCTCACCTTGGCCGATTACTCAACTCCGGAGACAATGACTGGTCCCAAGCCGGCTCCTCGGAAAACTGTCCGATATCAAACCTATACAACAAGACAACATGCTCACATAAATACACATAATCGGTATACTATGATGCCAATACTGCGAAATAAACCCATCCCGGTTCATATCCTTTTTTATCATCTTTTACCGAAAATATTATACCGTACGTATATCCGAATATGACTCCGGTACCATACTTTAATTAAAACTCTTTTCAAAATATTTTCATAAATTAATTATACTTTTCCCAAAATATAATCACCATAATTTTCTGGAAAAGATAACATATGCATATATATATATATTCCAAAATACTTTTATAAAACTATTTACCATAATATAATTACCAAATATTATTATTTCTCAAAAATATATATATTAATCATATGCTATATACGTTATTTCCAGAAAATATATATTCATAAAAAACTTATTTCTGAAAATAAATACAAATTTATAAATATACATATATTTTCTAAAGTCAAGATACATTTTAAAAAAACAATTATATAACAACATAATTATATACTTTTCAGAAATATAAATTATGTACACTATATATATTTTCCAGAGGTATTACCATAATTTCCCAAGAAAAATAATAACGTATTTGTAATTTCCAGAAGATATATATAGTATTTACTTTTTTCTAAATATATATATAATAATATTTTCCAACACAAAATATAATTACCTTTAATTTTCAAAGTACATATATATATATATATATATATATTTCCACAACCATAATTATAACTTATTTTATTTTTTCAAAAATATATATTTTTTTCCAAACATAAATACCAACAAAATTGATATATAAATATATATATGTTTTTTAATTAAATGGCTGGTCAACCCGTAACCCAGGTCAACCAACCAGGTTCGCGACCCGCCAAGGAAACGGGTCGAACGCGGCCTCACCTCGGGTTCAGCGACGGCGGCGCGACGAGCGGCAGGGACGGGCGAGAGGAAGGCTAGCGCGGGGTCTGCGAGGCTGAGGCGACTCCTCTGGCGGTGGAAAGGCGGCGTTGCGTCGTCGGCAAGAGGCGACAGGCGCGAGGGAGCTGGATCCACGGGTCTGCTCGCGGGTCAACGGCCCTAGGCGGTGCGTGTCGCAGCGGGAACGGGAGGAAGAGGCTGTGGGAGGTCGGCGACGTCACGGGGAAGAGGCTGGTGGCGGCGGTGCAGCGAACGGCGGCGCGAAACGCTACGGGGTGAACAGTAGCAGGGGGAAGCTCGGGGTGACGATGAGCAGTATCTTTTTTTTCTTTTTTTCATTTTTCTATTTTCTTTCTTTTTTTTTTTATTTTCTGTTTTGTAGTTAGTATTTTTTTTCTTTTCCTTTTTTTCTTTCTTTTTTTCCCTCTCTGTTTTTCTGGTTTTTTTCCCTTTTTTTTCTTTTCTTCTTTTTTTTTTATTTCCTTATTCTCTCTTTTTTTTCTCTTCTTTTCTCTCTTTTTCTTTTTCTTCTCCTCTTCCTCTCTTCTCCTGCTTCCTTTTTATAACGATGAAAACACTGTACAACCTGTGAACGTTCAATAATGCAGCTTGTTTGCATTATGGAACGAGTCCGGTCTGGACCAGAAAATAACTGATACCCCCTTAGTTATTTTTTCGTTGTGATTTTTCTGAGGATTCCGAAACCCGAAAAATACCAACTTTGGTCCGTAAAATCCACGAAAAAATCTCGAGCGCGGGAGAAGACTCGGTTACGAAAAACGACGCTCGATTTACCTTGAATTAATTACCCAAAATTAATTCTTTCGGTAAATCACTGTAAAAAGACTTTTACAGTCCCGGTAAAAATACCAAATTTTTACCCCGGCTGTTACATTGGCCACCGAAAGTGTGGGCACCTTTAACGACTCGGAAAATTGTTTTGTAATTTTGCCGTGTCAATTTAACCTTTATAATAGTTAATAAAATTTTTACCGCTGTAAATTAAAATTTCTGCTACTCGGAATTAATTTCTGAAATTTTTTTACCACCAACCGAGTGAAACGACCCGATCCGTATTTACCCGACAAACAGCAATTACCGAACAACAATGCCGACAGGTGGCACAAACAATGTAAATATCAGAAATAACGGCCCAACATCAAATACACGTCACCCGATCTCGGGGACATCAACACATAAATCCGGCCCATCGGTCCAATATCAAAAACACGTCACCCGAGCCCGGGGACCCAAAATATAGCACAGCGGAAGCATTTAATCTCAAACACCATATGCAAAACCTGATGCAAACTAATGGATCCTAGCCCTGTCCGAGGGATAACGCCGCAGCCTGTCTGGAATGCACCAACCCTGAACCACAAATAACTCAACCTACGGGATGAAAGCCCGCAGGTGAGGGGTGAGTCCGAAGTGCTCACTGGGTAAAACCCATAAGCAAATATACATATACAAGCAACCGTAAATTTCCAAGTCACGTCACCAACAATTAACTAAGATTCTCACGAAACTTAAATACACACTTGTGATTCTAGACACGCTATTCCAATTTTATTATCAGGGCCCCTATCACAAGTTAAATGGTGGCCATCACCAGGTAGTCAAGCTAGCTAGCCCGTGGACCCCGCCCTGGTACCTTTACGTATAACTGACACAAACAGGGAGCTGACCCCAAGCACACTCTCCCCTAGCGCCTAAAATAATAATTGGTACAGACAGGGAGCAGACCCCAAGCACACTCTCCCCCAGCACCATAAAATAACAGACTACCATCTGGCTGTTCCAACATTTAACTGTGACTTACTAGAGGTCTAAGTGTTTCCATTTTATTATTTCTTTTTCCTCAACTTCTTCCACATTACTATTAACCGACCCATATTTATTATCCCCAGCAGGCTCACGTCTCTCCGGTCGTCTGGATAATAACTTAACCAAACTGTCATCACATAATAGTACCCCCGGTACTCAACTCACACAATTCTCACAGTCAACAACGACAGTAATAAACTTACTTATACCAACAATTCCAACATCATCAATAACATCAACAGTAGCAGTAATTTCAGCAACATCAACGGCAACAATTATCAACTTAATTCATCTCTCAACAAACCATTCACAGCCACAAAGTATCACACCAACAAACATCACACATAGTTAAAAAACAGCAACTTGATACCACGGGCAGTATATAAATATTTACTTATCCTCACCTTAGCCGATTATCAATTATGGAATCTCAACAGGTTCCAAAACCGATTCCACAGAAACTGCTCGATATCGACTCCTATATAACAAATAATAAATGCAGACATAAGATGCACATAATAGGTATGCTATGATGCCATAAATTATAAATTAAACCCCCTTGGTTATACGTCATTATCTCCATAAAATTATTATACTTGCTAAAATATAACTACCAAATATTATTATTTATTTTCAAAAAGATATTATTATATATACTTAGTGTAATATTCCCCAGAATATACAATACCATATTTATTTCCAAAAAAAATTTTCATAGTATATATATCCCTTTTCTAAAATTATTTACTCTTATAATAATTTTTCAAAGGAAATTCATATTATAATTACATTTTCTCAAAATAATGTTAGTGATATCATTTTACCATTTTTTCCAGTAAAACATATTCATATACTTCATATATATATATTTTTCAAAATACTATAACTCATTCTTACCATTTTATTATTAAAATAACCATAACATAATTACCTTAGTTTCTTGAAAATAATATAACATGTTAATTACTTTATTTATTTACACAAAATATAACCATATGCTATAGATTTATTTTTCCCAGAAAATATATATTCCATAATATATATATATATATATATTATTCTCAGATAATAGTTATTATTATTATTTATTATTATTTTTTTAAATTCCCGGACTGGGCCAAATACTGTCAGCCCAGGCCTTGTACAGTGCCAACCCAGGTCCCAACAGGAACCCAGGTGCAGGCCCACGCACAGGCCCAGCTACACAACCCAAACCCCGGCCCGCGACCCATCAGCTCCAAAAATCCAACACAACTCGGGTCAACCCGACCCGCGACCCATTTATCCGGGTCGTCAACAACCCCGGGTTGCTCACCTTGCTGACGATGCGGCGGCACGAACGGAAAAAGGCGGCGACGGCGCACGGGAGGTGTGGCGCAGGACGGAAACGGCAGCGGCACAGCGACGAGGAGGCGTCACGATCGAGGCGACGAGGTGAGCAGACGGGCGGCGACGTCGGTGTGGTTGTGAGAGGACGCGAGGGCGTCGATGGCGGCTTGCCAGCGGTGGCGATCTGCAGTAGAGGAAGAAGGCGGGTCGCTGGCGGCGGTGTCACGACTTCGCGTCACCTGCTGGACGTGGAGGGGAGAGCGGTGTGGTCGGCGTCGCTATTGGCAGGAGGTGGTGACAGATCTGTCGGCTCGGCGCGTCGGTCGTCTCGTCCAAGCGGCGGCAAGGCTGGCTTGGCAATGGAGGGCGGCGTGAGCACGAGGAGGAGAGGCGGCAGGTGGTGGAGGTAGTCGATGGTGGTGGCGGCCGGTCGGTTGGTGTGGTGTGTTTTGTTTTTCTGTCTCTTTATTTTTCTAGTTTTGTGAGTGAGGAAGGAAACTGGGTGTTTTTGGTGGTTGCAGGAAAAAGGATAGCTGGGTTTGAAGAAGAAGAGATGATGGTGGTGTACTGGGTGCAAAAGCATGCAGGGAGCAAGGTTTAGCAGGAAGAAATAGCAGGTGCATCACGGGCAACAAAGACGGCAGCCCTGCATAATTGAGCCGCCTCAATTATGCAGGCGTGTCGAGTCCGGACCAGAAAATAACTGATGTACCCACTTAATTATATTTCTGGTCTACTCCGTCACGGTTAACCAAATTTTTTTGAGGATTCCAGGACCCGAAAAATACCAACTTTGGTCTAAAAAATCCACAAAAAAATCCCGAGCGCGGGAAAAACCTCGGTTACGAAAGACGATACCCGATTTACCTTGAATTTATTACCCAAGATTAAATTCAAAGGTAAATCACTGTATAACGATTTTTACAGTCCCGGTTAAAATACAAATTTTTACCCGGACTGTTACACCGAGCTTTGGAATTTGATTTCGAGAGTCAATTGACGCTCCAGAAAATTTTATAGAATTTTTAAGCCTAAGTTGATTTTTCAGGCTTGCAATGGACTTTGCTAAAAGTAAAAAATATCCCTACGAGGCAGGGGCCGATCTATGTGGCAATCAGGGACCCAGGCTCCCCTTAGGTTTTATTTCTTATACATAATAATGATAAAATATCATTACTCAAAACTTAGTTTAGTGGTTTGATCTCCTTTTTTTTTTGGTCGAAACCGGGAAGTATATTCGATAAATATACGTGAGCTAAGTACATGATTAGGAATCGATAGCTCAATTCGACTCCTATCTTGGACAAGGTACCTAACTAGTACATGAGATGAAAATCATCACTAGGGAATAATCCCCAAACATACAAGACATAGAATAAAATCTGCTGCGAATACACCTCACAAAATGAAAAACCAAACAGGTCGGATGACTAGCCAGGTCAGTGGTGCTGGTGACTATTCGGCGGTCGATCCAAACTCATATCGGAGCTGGATGCACCAGGGGAGAAAATCATGCGATGGCAGTCTTCTGTAAGGACTACTGCCGTGTGGTTCTGATTTCTGCGGGGCCTGGGCGGGGTTGGATGGTTGAAATTGTTAGAGACAGCGGGGTAAATGGCAGAGGAAGGAACTGGGGAGGGGACAGGTCCAATAGGGGTTTGGACAACATCTGAATTAGACAAGTAGGTGCTGGTATTGGAAACATCTTGAAGGGATTGTCTTTTGGGAGTTTCCTTGGATATAAGCTTCGAGATTTTCAGGGGTTGAGGTTTTTTGTTGGATTGCTTAGGGATTCGGGTAGAAAGCTTGTTCTTGGACCGTTTGAGTGTTCCTTCCCCTATGAAATCTTGCAATGTAGGTAGAGCCGGGGAGGGTTCAGGCTGGGAAGGGGTCGCATCATCATTTGTTGTTGGTGGAGGAGGGAAAGGTCCAATTGGTATTCCTAGGGAGGCATTTGGTGTGGTCTGTATCGGTGGGATGGTTATAGTCGGGGTCGAGGTAATGATGGCCTTTTGGTCCTCAGGTCGAGGACGACTTAAAATTTGGAACCTGTTGGGTGGATTGCTAGTATGGGAGGCTAAAGGGGATGCCAGAGTGCTAGTAATTTGACGGCTGCCAACATTGCTGGAATTCTGACGCGACGATGGTACCGGCAAGTCGTCAACCTGTCTCTTTATTGTCCTTCGAGTGTGCCTTGGCACATTCATCCATTGCCCCCTCTCTCCACTATCAATCGATCCTGGTTGCCAGGGGGGAGGGTAGCGGGAGGACCCGTCGGCATATGGTATCCAGCAGTTGCCTCCACGGGTGATGGTGGTACATGGTGATGGCCATTGCCCAAGCGCACTTCTGGACATCCTAATATACTGTGCCCCACTCTTCCACAGGTTATGCAGATATTAGGCAGTCCCTCATAGCGGACTTTGATAGCTTCACCTTCTAGATCCACAGTTCCTTGGAGGGGTTTGTTTAGATCCACACAAACGGCCACTTTAGCGAATTTAGCACGCTTCGGATTCAAAGCATTTTCATCCAATTTGATTGTCTGGCCGACCAAATCTCCCAGTAATCTGAACACCCTAGAGTGATATCTATTTACCGGGAAGTCGGGAAATTGAACCCACACCACAACTCTGTCTATCTTCCCTGTGGTCGCTCGAAACTCACTAGACCACAGCTGAACACTCAGAACATTACCAAAGAAGGACATTTCAGGTCATTTTGTTGATCCGGTTTTTATCAATAATCACGACTTGACACTCTTTTCTTTCTTTCCTTTTTGGCAAAATTTCATTTAGCACATTCTAACTTTGGTGTAGTATCAATTTGGCCATCTAGTAATTTGGTTGAATATTTTAGCAATCTAATTTGCCAACCTATTACAATTAAAGCATCACGTCTTAAAAAAAAAAACAAAAACAAAAACAGAAGAAGGAGAAGCATTCTATTATAAATCCGTTATTATATTTTATTGGAAAAAATAGATAGAGTGATGGAGAAAGTAGAAATAGAATGAATAATGGATAAGGTGATAGTTTTAAAATGGGTGGAGAAGAGGGTGAAAAACAACTAGAAAAGAAGTGAAAATGTAGAATTTGTTAATTAGTAGTGCTGGATTGTTTAGCTTTAGGATTTTTTGATAAAAATAACTATTGAAAATAGGATTTAAACTTATTTGAACAAAATTATGTGATTTTAATAATTTACATACCCATGTACCAAAAGCAATTTGCATACCTACCTCACATGCGATGCTAGCCAAAATATAACGGAATATTATTTTTTTAAGACAATGCTTTAATTGTAATGGGTTGACAAGTGAAATTGTTTAATAAACAAATTATTTGGAAGACTAAATTGATACTCCACGAAAGTTAGAGTGTGCTAGATGAAAATTTGCCTGATTTTTTTTTCTTTCTTTTCATTCCACGATCCCTCACCTTTCTTTTCTTTTATTTCCATATTTACGTCTTCTGTTTTCTTCCTCTTTTGTTTTTCTCCTTTTCTTTCCTTTCCCCTTGTGCGTTAACCTTTTGGGGGAGGAAAGACACTATGGCCTTAATTTTATTTATTTTGTATATATATATATATATATATATATTGATAATCATTATATTGTATTATATTTTTCATAATTGCTAATTATTATAGTATCTCATGCACTTCCAAAGTAAAGTTAAAAACTTACAACTACCTGGATTCGACAAAGCCCAGCCCAACAGAAGATAATAAAATGGTCCACGAGAAATATTTACACAAATCAGTAGCTAATAATAATAATAATAATATTAAGAGGTCCAAGAGAGACCCAAAAAGCCCAGCTTAACAAGCGAGAGAGAGAACCGTGCCCAAGTAAATGTGGTGGGAAAGTGGGATATTTGGATTGGATGGTAAGTTTTAGGGTCTACTCTAGATTCCGTATTTATATTCTTTTACTTTAGGTCATTTTTATGTACGGCTTTAAATGTGCAAAATATTTCCTTCAATTATGCCAATAATTGTGACAGATCTATGGCCACCGCAGATGACAGTGACATGCATGGAAAGTTGGAACCTGTCTACATTGAGTTAATACGACAAAAAAAGTATCTGACCAAAAAGAAAGAAAGAAACAAAAACCAACGTCAGCATACAAATGGAATTTGCCCACTTGAAAGAAAAAAAAAAATTAGTACTCTTTTCCGAAAAATTTTATGGTGGGAACTCTCCAAGTTTGATTTGTTGTAGACTTGATCTTAAATTCAGTTATATTAGGAATAATTAAACTATATAAGTATATATATTAAATGTATAGATTTATTTCCTAAATAATATACAATAAATAAAGAAATAAAATAAATTTTAGGAGATGAATGAGAACGTATAAGGTAAATTAGAGAAATAAATAAATTCTAGAATGGAAAGAGCTAACAATTAAAGGTAATTTCTTAACATCAATAGGGGGTCTACAACAAATCAAACTTGGGGAGTCCCCACCATAAAATTTCTCCTCTTTTACCGCTTGTTAATCCCATAAATTATATTTATATCTCTTGTAAAAAGTACCTTTCATCATAAATAGACATATAATTTAATTTAAAAGTATTATTTGGCCACTATTTATATATATTTATAATTTTTTTGTAAATTTATTCTTTGAAAATAAATTGATAGGAATTTTAAAATATTTGAAACTCTTATTATGAAAGAAAAATTTAAATTATTTAAATATATATATATATATAATTCTTCTCTTAACCACTAACATTTATGGTAAATTTATATTATTACAATATCAAAAGATTTTGCACGGTAAAAAAGCCAAATATCCTCAACAATACAAAATTTTGCTTTTAATATATAGATAGATTATGATAATCATCAACCAATATGGGAAACATAACAACCTCCGGGATAAAAGCATATCCACGCAAATAAATTAATGAACCCCACATATTTGATGACAACTCCGAGTGATGTAGAAATTTACCGGCATTAATGGACCACGACAAGAATATTAGGATGGTTTGAGTTTTGGTTGTTGTCGAATCCAGACCAAATCTGGAGCCAACCAAGTTATTTCCCCATTTAATGACTGTTGGATGTCTACTGTTTGACTTTGTTTTTTTATATATGCGTATATTGTTTGACTATATTGTTCCTCTCTCATTAATTAAAATTTATCATGGTTGGGCATAAAATAAACAAAACAGCAAAGGACCACCTACTCGCCGGTACCGTTTTACTTTATACTTTATAGCACCAACAAACAACCAATGTAATGCATACTTACTAATTTCGGCTATCTAGTCCATTTCTGACACTTGCCCAATCAATTCCTCCTCATTCAAACCCACATGCCTATACCCTGTTTCTCACTTTCTCAATCTGACGTAGTTGGTTGAGATTTTATTAGGGATTTGAATCTCATTCACTTGGGTAATTTGTACCAAGTACCAACACGTTGTCTCAGTTCAGATAATTTACTTCGACCTTGGAAGTCCATTGCTAATCGTTATTCCCTCTGTCTCCCATTTTGACATGATTTATGTCACACCTAATTAACCTGGCACTTTAAAAAATAAATTTAAATATTTTTCCTCAAATTTAAGATACTTTTAATTTTTTTTTATAAAGTTATCTCTTCTTTTTCATCCCTGGTTAAAATAATAGCGAAACACAATAATTTAGACACTTTAATTATTCTTGTGCCTTCGCCTAAGATGCGGAAAAAGGCATAGAGGGAGTACTTAGTAGATACGACGATTTCACTTTTTAATACTAATCTTTAAAATTCTTCAATTTCCCTTTTTGGTTTCCTGTTCATATCAAAGTTGATATAAATAATCCCAAATTCTTCAATTTCCCTTTTTGGAGTCCGGCACTATCCCAAATTCTCTTCTCCCCTCTACTCTTTCCCTTTTTGGTCGATTGCTCACGATGAGGAAGTGTTGTTGAGATGTTGAGTTTTTATGTATAGGCTGATTTGCTTTCACCATGAATTGATGGTTATGGGTTTGGTTGCGTTGTTATTGTTGGTTGGATTTTGTGTTTGCTTGTTTGATTTAGCGATGGTCGGCGTTGGAGAAAACAGTTGGTGTTGTAGGTGTTCTTGGTGATTTCAGTGCAGGATCTATGTATCCATGAAGTATTTTGGCCGGAAGTGTTGTGGTGTTTGACTAATTATCGGCAACGAGTAGTCCGATGAGTTGGTTCTAGGCTTCCTGCGCCTCTCGCCTGCATAAAATCTTCATCCAGTGGAAATGTGAAAAAGAAAAAGAAGAAATAAAAAAATTACATTTCTGTATTATTTTTTATTTTGAGAATTTAAATCTGGAAAATAGAAAATGAAAAAAATATTAAATTATTCTAAATAAGTGGTCCCACTTGCCACGTTTTGTCATTAAATTAGTTTACCGGGAATAACGGGTAAAAAAGACACATTTGTTTGATTTTCAACAGGTTGAGAGATATAATGGTTGAAATTTTTAAAAAAGGGACACGATGTTTGATTTCATTTAAGTGAAGGGACAACCTATGTCTTTTTACCCCTCACTATTATACCAAACCATCATTACCCGACATAGCTTTTGAAGAAAGAGGATATCGTTTTCAAGGTCAATATGATGGGAAAAGCATCTATGAGTGTAATATAGATGGAGCATCAGAATATACAATTATGTCTATTTTGACAGACATGTGTATGGCAGCCACATCCTACAAAAGTAACGGCAATACAGATAAGGAAATTGCTTTAACTTTAGTTAGCGGATTCTCAAGACAACTAAAAGGATGGTGGAAAAATTACTTATCACAAAATGACAGAGATACCATAATAAACGCAAAAAAATTTGCATCAATTAAAATAGAACAAAAATCTGGGGCAACCACTAGTGCAACACCAATGGCCATAGAGGAAAAAAATATTGTAGCCACACTAATATATGCAATAACTAAATCTTTTATAGGCAACCCAGAAGACTCAAGAGAAAGGGCATCAGAAATTCTAGCAAACTTAACTTGTCCAAAATTATATGGCTTCAGATGGTACAAAGATATGTTTTTAACCAAAGTCATGATAAGAACAGATAGTCAAAAAGAATACTGGAAAGAGAGATTTCTAGCAGGACTCCCAAGATTATTTGCAGAAAAGGTAAAAAATAGGTTAAGAGATAAATACAGTGGAAGTATTCCTTATGATCAACTAACTTATGGAGATTTAATTAGTGAAATTAATAAAACAGGTTTAGAATCGTGTAATGATATGAAACTAAAATCAAAATTAAAGCAAGAACGACTGATAAGAAGAAAAGAGTTAGGATCTTTTTGTAGTCCATACGAATACGAAAAATTAATATCACCTTCAAAAAAAAGCAATCTAAAACAACAAAAAATTATCGGAACTACAGTGGAGCTGGATGAGGAGGAAGAGTTGCATGTAAGTGGTAGATGAGTTAATACTTGCTAGGTTGTGGTTTGTCTATTCTTTTAGAGGTCCGCGCTACGTACATATAGCTTGGGTGATGGAGAGCACTCACATCAGAGATTAAAGAGTCTGAAACTGTTTAACACGTGGAGTGTGTATATATTGATGAATGGAGATGATTCGGTGGTCAAGTTTCAAATTTTGTTGATTAATTAATGTCTAATCCACGTAAAAGAAGACATGTTTTTTTTTGGTAGAAATGTTTAATCACAAGGACAAGAGAAGAAAAATTCGAAAGAAAGGCTTCTAGAAGAGTACCACAACCATTGACTAAGACTAACTCTCACACCACAAAAAGGGGTTTCCTGTTCATATCAAAGTTGATCTTATTTGGGGTGATCCCTCTATGGCTATATTCGAATTTAATCGTGTCCATGATTGATTTTCTCTAGTTTGTATTCCAATACTGGCATCTCTTGGACGACAACGAGTAGAGGGGAGAAGAGAATTTGGGATTTTTATGGTTTATTTATGAATTATATATGATATTAACCTATGAGGATATGAGGAAGTAGGTCTTGCTCACCTTCAATTTAGATACCTTCAGTTTTGTTCCCTCCACCTAATGGTTGATAAAATGCCTCATTATTAATCTAAAGGTTTTCAATAGCATGAATAATAACAAAAAAAATATTTGTATTGTCAAAATCAGAATTCCTTTCTTCATTTCTCTACCAACCTTTAAACTTAGACTAACAATAGGTAATTCATCTCTCTCACCCTTTTCTATGTTGCACTAGAAAACTATTTGTTTTCTTGTTCTTTTATTAAAAACTGCTCTTGATGTATAAATAGAAAGAATAAAGCAAAACTTATTGATCTAGCAAGTTATTTTTTCATGATATGATTCTAATATAAACAATTTTTTGAACACATTACCATTAATCAATATTCAATTCTTTTATTGAAAGTGAGAAAACTATAAGGGAGAGGGTACGATTTTCCTTGTATTTAGTGAGAAGAGAATCTGCAAATTTGTGTTAGTCACTCTCTTGTTATTAACCAAGTATGCTATTCAAATCGTTAGATCAATAATATATGATATGGCATCTTATCAACAATTGATAGAAAATGGAGACATCTAAACTGGAGGTGAGCAAGACCTGAGGATGTATGGGATAAATCGAGTGGTTGGATCCAGGTAAACGATTCTGACCTAAAGAAGTGGTAAAAATGGATGTGGGTCACAAAACCGAACAAAAAAGGGTAAGTGGGTCCCGTATTGAGGCCCTAATTGTACCACATCAACATAATTGGATGATAAATCCAGTATACATATTAAGTTCGGATGTGGGAGTAAAGGGACCACATTAGATCAATTTTTTTTTGTCGAACACATTAGATCAATTGGAATAGAGAAACCAACATTAATCACATGGCACACTTGAGGGGACCAAAATTGTCAAAAATCCCCCCAAAACATTGCTCGATCCATTGGGATTCAACAAGGCAACCAAGCATAATTATCCTGAATAGGACATAGAGACGAGAGAGAAAGAGACAAAAAGAGGCGACAGTGTGAGGGACACCTTTGGCTCCACTAACCCCATTCTTGGCTTCTCTGCCTCGAGATCTCAGTGAAGCGCGGCTTGATAGTGGTGGGAGAATAAGAGGGAGAGACTGTCACAGAGGAAGAGAGGAAGAAGAGAAAGAAACAAGATAAAAAGATAAAAAAAACATAAAAATGTAAAATAAAATAAAATAATTTAGAAAAATTTTTAAAGTGGGATCAGTGACCAAGTCACAATTGACCAATTTGGATTTCCATATTTGACCAAATTACCCCACTAACTACCCTCCACTCGTTCTCAACTATATAAGGGAATTTTCGTCTTTTCATAAATCCATCTCGAGCTTGAAAACATAACTTAACCATGAAAATTTTGAAAGATTCCATGGAACGCATGGCAACTTATGGGATTGCATTTCTAGGCTGCGGTTGACGGTAAAAAAATTCCTTTAGTCCAAATAAATTATTAAAAATTTCTTGTCAAATACTTTGAATAAAATGTAGAAACTGAACCCTCTAATTTTAGAAATATTGAAATAAAAAAAATTTAGTATGATTTATGTAACAGCCCGGGTAAAAATTTGGTATTTTTATCGGGACTGTAAAAGTCGTTATACAGTGATTTACCGAATGAATTAATCTTGGGTAATTAATTCAAGGTAAATCGAGCATCATTTATCGAAGCCGAGGTTTTTCCCGCGCTCGGGATTTTTTCTGTGGATTTTACGGACCAAAGTTGGTATTTTTCGGGTCCCGGAATCCTTAGAAAAATCACACCAGAAATATAACTAAGGAGGTATATCAGTCATTTTCTGGTCCGGACGGTACACGACTTACCTGCATGATTGAGTTGATGCCGCCTCATCCAAGTGAGACCCGTGCCTTGCCATCCCTGTGATACCTGTGATACCCTGCTTTTCTCTCCATAAACCTATCTCCTTTGCTCGTGTCCCTGCATGCCATCATCATCACATCCTTCTCCTGCCTGCAAACCCATCGCCCAGTTCTCTGCAAATCAACCAGAAAAGGAAAAAAAAAACACAAAATCAACCCACACACGCAACCTCACCCTCTCTCTCATTTTCCTTTTCTTTTTCTTTTTTTTTTCTTTTCTTTTCTTCCCTTCTTCCTTACCCGAGCCACCACCACCCGTGAACCACCTCGCCACCATCTCCTCCTTCCTTCCTTTCCTTCGCCGCGTGCAGCACCAGTGAAGCTCGCCTCCCTCGCGCTCCTCCTATCTCGCTTTTCGTCCTCCTCGCGTGAATCCGATCCACATCGCCGGCCGAAGCCACCGCTCCCTCTGCTGCCAAGCCAGCAGAGCAGTCGGCTGGACGAGACAACCCGGCAAGCGACCCGCCTTCCTCCCTGCTCTCCTCCTCGCTGCAGCACGCCGGCGACGACGCCATCCCCTCGCTCTTCTCGCTGCCAATCTGCGGAGTGGAATCCGATGAGTCGTCGCGCCTCTCTTCGTCACGTTTCCTCCCGCTCGCTGCTGTCGCCGCCCCATGTGCGTCTCGCCGCGCCGCCATCGTTTACAGGTGAGCAGACCCGCTCGCGGGTTGAAGACGACCCGGATGGGTCGAGCTTGACCCGTTTCCGCGAGTCGGGTCAAGGCCTGGGTTGGGTTTTGGAACTTGGGTTTTGGAGCTGGGTGGGCTGATGTGCAGCTGGGCCTATTGCGTGGGCCTGTGTCTGGGCTCCTACCTGGGGTCTGGGTTTGGCCTGTGCAATAGGCTGGGCTTGTACTATTTGGCCCAATCTAGTTTAAATAATAATAATAATAATAATAACAAATAATTAAGATAATAATAAAAACTTATATATATTTATAACCTGGAAAAAAAATGGTACATGGAATATATATATATTTCCGAGAAATATAAATACATAGTAAATTTGTAAATATAAATAAAGTAATTATCATGTTATATTATTTTCAAGAAACTAAGGTAAATAAAGTATGAATTACATCCTTCGCAAAATTACTATATAGTAACTATTTAGAAAAGAATACATATACTATAAAATATTTTGAGTATAAGCATATGTTATTTTATAATAATTATATTTTTGGGAAATGATAAATATCTTCATAAAAATATTTTGGAAAGAGATTTAATTAAAGTATTAAATACTGAAGTAATATTCGGATATACGTACGGTATATTATTTTTGGAAAAGGACTTTAAAACGAATAAAGATAATTTCATAGAATATAACCGAGACGTATAACCGAGGGGGATGATGATTAATTTACAGTTTCTAGCATATCATGGCATACCGATTATGTGCATCTTATGTGTGTATTTGTTATTTATTATATAGGAGTCGATATCGAGCAGATCCTGTGGAACCGACTTTGGAACCTTTTGAGGATTTCTAAACCTGATAATCGGCTAAGGTGAGGATAAGTAAATATTTATATACTGCCCGTGATATCAAGTTGTTGTTTGTTCACTGTGTGTGATGTCTGCTGGTATGATACTACTCTTGTGGTTGTGAATGGTTGTTGTGATAAGTATTGATTGTTGTTGATGTTGATGATGGTAGTGATGATAAATTTACCGTTGTTGTTGTTGTCTATGTGATTGACATGATTTGAGTACCGGAACATTATTATGTGGAATCTGATGGTTAAATGGTATTGATTATTATCCGGATGAGCGGAGAGGCTGCAAACCTGCTAGGGATAATGAGTTGATGGTTGGTTAACAGTATTGTGGCATCAAGACTAAAATAGTAATATTAATAAAATGGAAACACTTAGACATCTAGTAAGTAACAGTTAAATATTGGAACAGCCAGATGGTAGTCTTTTATTTTATGGTGCTGGGGGAGAGTGTGCTTGGGGTCTGCTCCCTGTCTGTACCAATTATTATTTTAGGCGCTGGGGGAGAGTGTGCTTGGGGTCTGCTCCCTGTCTGTGCCAGATATACGTGGAGGTACCAGGGCGGGATCCACGGGCTAGCTAGCTTGACTACCAGGCGACGGCCACCATTTAACTAGTGATAGGGGCCCTGATAATAAAATTGAAATAGCGTGTCTAGAATCACAAGTATGTTATTTAAGGTTTGTGAGAACCTTAGTTAGTTGTTGATAATGTGAATTGGAAATTAACGGTTGCTTATATATGTATATTTGCTTATGGGTTTTACCCGGTGGGCACTTCGGACTCACCCCTCACCTGCGGGCTTTCATCCCGTAGGTTGAGTTATTTGTGGTTCAGGTATGATGCATTCCAGACAGGCTGCGGCGTTATCCCTTGGACAGGACTCAGATCCATTAGTTTGCATCTGTGTTGCATACAGTGTCTTTGTGAGTTTTAAAAGTCTTCCGCTGTGCTGTTTATTGCTATTGTTGGGCCATTGGGCCGGTTGTGATGTTATTGATGTTCCCGAGATCGGGTGATGTGTAGTTGTTGTTGGGCCGAAGGGCCAGTTGCATATTTTTGATTTTGGGCTTTTGAGCCAGCTTTTTAGACTGCTAAGCCATTTGTTAAGTTTGTTCACTATATGCTGATTCACGTTGGTGTCGGGTCGTTACAGTTCCGGCACGTGTTTACTGTGTACGGTAAATACGGGTCGGGGCGCTTCAATTTATAACTAATTATTTTTTTAGTTTGAATTTAAAATAGTATTCGAGTCTTGAGGAGTTCACACATATATGAAAGAATATAGTTGAATGCTTTGTGAGTAGCAACTTGCAAAGTAAACATCAAGTATGCCTCACTCTGGGGTGATCTTAAAAATTAATTGTTTTGATATGATAATAATATGATAAATTTTATAACCATAAAAAATTAGGCACCAAATAAAATTAAAAGTTTGAAAAAAATAAAATTTATAACTTTTCAATGTGTAAAAGAAATTTGCTAGGATTCAAGGTAATTTTGGTACATGTACTCGCCCTCGAAATTAAATTTGAACTCCTACTGATTTATCATGAATCTGGTAGTCTAGGTGGTCACAGGAGACACTTATCAATTTTCTGAGTTAACACGTCATCTGCGGGGGTCTCACTTCACCCGGATTTCCCATTTCATACCTGAATCTGCCTAGAAAAATACCCGTTGACACCTTCCCAAACACCATATACCCTTTGCCAAACACCCCAATACACCCAATAACTCTAAACAATAAAAATTTAAAATAAGATTCTTCTTTATTTCACCATTTAAAATTTTTCTTTTTTTAAAAAAAATTGTTTCGGTTTTATCGCTCATATTTGGAGGCAAGTGAGCTCCCCCTTCGCTGACGGCGAAATCGGCTCCGATCCTTCCGTCATCACGGCGCTACCATGCTTTACTCGCCATGAAGCGACCATTTGTCCCTCCCAACAATTACCACTGCTTCTTGTCTCCTGCTGCCGTTGTTACTCCCTCGACTTGTATTGCTACTATTTATGCTAATACTAATTGAGTCATTTTTTTATGGCGTTGATGTTATCATTGTTATATCTTCGTGCGTTTTCCTATCTGATTTTTGTTTTTGGTTGTTGATGAATTTGCATTTTGTGTGTTTGTGTGCGTGTTGTTAGATTGGGCAACTAATCTAACGAGGCTTCTTTTGGGGAAGAACAGTTGTCATCTTCGGGATCGAGATCGATTTGTAACTTGCGGTAAGGAGGCAAATTGAGGGCGGGGGAGGAGGAAGGAGAGGAAGTGGCGGCGGCGGTGCCGAGGGAGGCATTAATGAGAAATTGGTCCATGATTGGTGCAAAGAATTGTGGAATTGTGGAATTTGAGGAGGGTGAGAGTAGGCGGTGTGGGCCTAGGAGAAGGCGTAGAGATGGTGGATGGCCTTGTTGAGGAAGGCGCAACGCTCGCGGCAAAGCGCCACCGTAAGGAAATCGTCCTGCTTGGTGCTGGTAAACCCCATAGCCTGAAAAAAATAAAAAAGAAATTAATTTGTGCTTATTAAATAGTAGTAGAAAATAAATAAGGAAGGAATAGGATTGGGAATGTTTGGCAAGTGGTAATGTTTGGCAAGGTGTCGGCCCGTTCTTATTAGGAACATATTTTTTTTGGGTAGATTCGGGTCTGAAGGGAACCCGGGTGAAGTGAGACCCACAAATGATGTGTCAACCCAAAAAAGATAACACATGTCTCCATTGACCCCGACCCCCGAAAGTACGAAAACTAGTAAAAATCAAGATGTACAGATATCAAATTCGTAAAAAATCAGAGTACCAAATTTAATATCGAGGCAAAAAAATACTTGGTTGAGGGAGTTGGAATAATTGACCACAACAAAATTTATCGAGATGGAATTTAAAAATTATTTTAGAATCATGGCTCAACGGACATATCACATTTTTTTATAACAACGAGATTTTATTGCTGATGACGATAAGAACAGATATGTACAAAATCAGTCATAACAGAGTGACTCGACATCAACTGTAGCAATACAAAGCGATATACAGATGATTAGAAGGAAACAGCAAAGCACTATACAGAAGATTAGCCTTATCTAAATAAGGATAGGCTTGCATAATGGACCATGCTAAGCCATAACGCTATCCATACCAATTGTAACAGCCCGGGTAAAAATTTTGATTTTTACCGGACTGTAAAAGTCTTTTTACCGTGATTTACTGTTGAATTAATCTCGGGTAATTAATTCAAGGTAAATCGGGCGTCGTTTTTCGAAACCGAGAGTTTTCTCGCGCTCGTGATTTTTCCGTGGAATTTTCGGGCCTAAGTTGGTATTTTTCGGGTCCCGGAATCCTCAGAAAAATCACACCAGAAAATAACTAAGGGGGTATCAGTTATTTTCTGGTCCGGACCAGACTCGCTCCAGATAATTGCATTATTGAAGCTCACATGCCAAATAGTAAAAAAAAAACACAGTTTAAAGCTGGTATCGGTGAAGAGGAAGGGAAAGAGAAGAGGGAAAAAAGAGAAAAGAGAGAAGAAGAAAGAAAAAAAAAAGAGAGAGGGAGAGAAAAAGAGAAGGAAAAAAAGAAAAGAAGGAAAAAAAAAAAGAGAGGAAAAAAAACAGAGGGAAGGAGAGGAAAAAAAAAAAAAGAGAAGGAAAAAAAGAAACGAAAATTGGGTAGAAATCGGAAGAAAAAAAAAGAAAAGAGAAAAAAAAAGGAGAAGGGGAGGGGAAGAGCTGCGCCGGCCACCGTCACCTCTGCCGCCACCGAGCCACCGCACGCAACACCACCCCTGGCATCGTCTTCCTCACAGCGTCGCCGACCGGACGCCGTCCTCGCTTCCCGAATCCACCCCACGACGCGCCACCAGTGGCCACCGACCCGACGGCCACCTTCCTCTTGACCCGTCACCGCTGCACCGCCCCTCGTCGTCGACTGCCTGCAGCCGCACTCAGCAACCGAGCGCCTTCCACCGCCGCCTGCTAGTTCCAGTCGTCTCGTCTCCGTCCGATGCTCGCAGTTGTTTCACTCCTCGTCGTCCGCCACAGACCCGACACCGAGGGTGAGTGACCCGTTTCCTTAACGGGTCAGCTGAAGTCTGGGCTGGCGCGGTCTGGGCTTGGCATGGGCCTGAGGCTCATGCTATGGTCTGGGCCTCTGCGCCTGGGCCGAAAGCTGACCTGTTGGGTTGCTGGACTTAGTTCTTGGGCTGGGCATGGGCTTACTGTTCATGGCCTAGTCCAGTAAAAAAAAAAGAATTAATATATATATATTTATTTATTTTCTGGAATAAAATCAGTTTTGAAAAAAAAAAATATTTACTTTGATAAAATTATGATCAATTAATTCTGGTAGTTTGAGAAAAATATGAATATATATACATTGATCAATAATTAAGTTATGTTTTGGAAACTATTATTATTTGGAAAAAAAATATAAATATCATGAAATTAATTCCTAAAAATTTTATACATATATTATTTTGCTTGGAAAATTATGCTTGTGGAAATATATATATAGGTACTTTGGAAATTAAAGGTAATTATATTTTGCATTGGAAAATATTATTATTATATATATTTAGAAAAAGATAAATACTATATATATTTTCTGGAAATTATAAGTACGTTATTATTTTTCTGAGAAATTATGATGATTATTATTTTGGAAGATTATAAATAGTTTATGAAATTATTTTAAAAAGAGTTTCAATTAAAGTATGGTACCGAAATTATATTCGGATATACGTACGGTAAAATATTTTCGGTAAAAGATAATAATAGAGGATACGAACCGGGATGGGTTATTTCACATTTTGGCATCATAGTATACCGATTGTGTGCATTTATGTGTATATATTGTTTTGTTGGATAGGTTCGGATATCGGGCAGTTTCCCGAGGAGCCGGCGTCGGACCGGTCATTGTTTCCGGAGTTGAGTAATCGGCCAAGGTGAGGATGGATTTCCTTCAATATGTGCCTGTATTACTTGGTATATTGTGTTGGTGGTTATTGCTCTGTTGTTTGTCGCATTTGTTGTGATTGTTGTCGGGATGTTTATCCCAGTATCTTGATTTGGTTTTTGGGATGTTTATCCCCGTGCTTTGAGTTTTGGATGTTTATCCTTGAGTCTTTTTGGTATAAAGTATAATGGTTAAATAATAAATTGAGATAAGGATGTCGATCCTTGATTTTGGATAGGGATGTCTATCCCGATATTTTGGTTAGGGACGTCGATCCCTGTGATTTGATTTTGATGATGATAATATAATTTTCACGTGGTAAGTAGTGGTACGACTCGATGGTTTAAGACTGTTTCATGGTGGCCATGACCTGGGTTACTTATGATAAGCATGTCTATGCTTGGGATGTCTATCCCGTGATTATTTTTTGGAATGTCTATCCCTGGGTTCGTATTTTTGGGATGTCGATCCCTGGGTTCTCTGGATTTGGTCTGGCACCCGGAATGTGTTGATAACCAGGTTTGACCTCTAGCTTATCCGTGACGGGGCCCGGAAAGATAAAATTGGAAAATTGGATTTTATTTGAGTCTTTTGGTCTTGGACCGGTTTTGGGTCGAGTCTTTTGGTTTGGCTGTTGTGCCTGTTTTTGACTTGAGTAATTATAGTTGCATATTGATTGTCTTTCCTTCATCGGTGAGCACTTCGGACTCACCCCTCACCTGCGGGCTTTCATCCCGTAGGATGAGTTATTTGTTGTACAGATTTGGTGCATTCCAGACAGGCTGCGGCGTTATCCCTTGGACAGGGCTCGGATCCATAGTTTGCATCTATGTCGCATACAGTGTTTATGTGAGTTATTAAAGTCTTCCGCTGTGCATTATTTTGTTATTGTTGGGCCATTGGGCCGATCATGTTGTTATTGACGTTATTATTTTTGGGTTGTTGAGCCCGAGTTACTATTGTATACACTGTATGCTGGTCTTGGTTTGGTTGGGTTGTCACAGTTCCGGCACGTGTTTACTGTGTACGGTAAATACGGGTCGGGGCATTTCACCAAATCCACCAAAATATAGGAAATGCACCAAACAAATACCACCCAATCATATAATTGATTCCACAAGCACCAAAAAATTCGGCAGAATACAAAGAGATGAACTCTTAATTTCTACTGACTCTCCATAAAAAGGACATAGAGCCTTTCACTTGGAATTATATAATTCCGAACATGTATGAACCTATACGCAATCCCCTGGTTCAAATCCATCTAGAAAAAAAACTCCACCTTAAATGGAGCATGTCCAAACCATAACCACGGAATGCCACAATTCATATACATACTTTTGAAAACACAATCATAGTCAGATATAACACTACATAACCCCTTTACTATCTTCTGCCAATCTCCATAAATCAAGCTCCTTAACCAATAAATCCACATTAACCAGCTCCCTTTAGCGCATGAACTTCATCCATTTCCCATGAAAATAACTGACGCCTCCAATTGAAAAACCAATTCTAGCAGTCATTTACCAAGCGCGTGATGTCTGCCACACAAGCGCCTTGGTTGGTGGATAAAGCAAATAGCCTAGGGTGTAAATCTTTTAGAATCCCCCTCTAAAACCATCTACCAGTCCAAAGATATTCACTTTCCCAGAGAAGCGCAAGACCACCCGAACATCCATTCGCATCCACAGACATAAATTCAAATGGCTCCCTACCCTATAACCGATCAAAGTCTCTATGACTCCACCCTGAGCATTTAGTTTCACACAAAAAAAGAAACATCGTATGCGCCTTCCTCATCAACTCATTAGCACTCCTCTGTTTCTCAAAAGATCCCACACCCCTACTGTCCCAAGAAATCATACAAAACATAAAGAAAAAATAGAACACGAAAGGTGACCAGGAGCCGAAGCAAGTTATAGAGCTGCCCTCCACACCTTTTTTCTCAATCAAAGCCTCAACCATTGTTTCAACCTCAGCTCCTTTACCGCCCAGCTTCAATCCCAAGGCTGCGCCTACCCTCATTGTTTCATTAGCCTCAAGAGACTTGAAAGAGAAGACAGAATTCACAGTAGTCGACATCCGTCTATTGTCTGCCCTGATATCCTCTTCTTTAGTTGAGCTATCTCCAGACATCAATGACCTCACATCTCTCTTGGTAGTAATCTTCTTGATTTTCTTTAGTTTTCTCACCCGAGAACCTCTCCTCATGGATGACTTATCCACTAAAGCTTGAAAATTTCTTTCCAGAGATTTAAAAGACAATATTACATCTCGTCTGATTCCAGTATCGATTCAGACCCCGAAATTTCATTCTCCTCAAAAGCTAACCTAGACTCAAAGGACAGCCCATTATTTCCACAAAATTATCCACCTTTAGCCTTACAAGATTCCGCCACACAGCACAACTCCTTATCTCTAATGGGCCCATCAGTGTTAACCTCAAGCCCATTATCACTGGAGCCCAATTCCTCATAAACCCGTGCAGATAAGTTTTTGTGCTTATATGTTGCAACTTGTGATTAAGATTGTCTTTTGGCATTACATTCCTGGGCCCCACCATCCTTATGACGCTCCCACCTGGCAGACTAAAAGAAGATGCAACCTTAGCCGTTTCTGCCCCAAAATAGTTTTCCCCTTATTCAGATATTTGATGGTTTCGGTAGTCTCCTGGGACTCCACCCCCATCAATGCTATGATACTGTTCGTCAGACCCCTTCTCCGAAGTCCGGCCAGGAGACATTGAACCGTCCGCCTTCTTCGGCCTATCCACCCAAGACAGCTCCCCTACAGCCGAGTGCGCCTCCACCATCGAGATCTCATAAATACTCTGGTCAATCCTTACTTCAAACACCCGGGACAATGGCTTCTTGTAAGTAGTTAGAATTAAAACTTTCCCCATCTCTAGATTGTTGCTTGATTCAAAACAATTCTGTACTCTGATAAAATTACCAAATCTTACTGCAATTTGTCTAAAAAAGGATTCGCACTAAGCTTGAGGTGGTACCCCAAATATATTCAACCAACATTCACGATGAGAGGCACCGTCGTCCTGCTCCCAAGACTTTAGGAGGACAAAAAACTCGTTGCATCAAGCATTTTTGTGTTCTAAGCATGCCTCCATAGCCTCCTTCGAGTCAAAAGCTAAGAGAATGTATTGACCTCCTAATTTTTTAACTTCAATTCTGACATTGGAAATTCGGAGGAACCCAGCTGAAATATCTACCACAGTAATGCCCTCCTTCAATATTCAAAAGGCACAAGACCTGATTTTGGATAAACAATCTTCCAATGTTTTAAACTCAAAAGAGACAATAGAGTTTTCGTCAGTCATACAGATAATCTTCTCTCCTGCCGACGTAGCAGCCGCTACCTGGGCAGAAGAACACCCTTCCTTAACTCTAGCATTCAACAACCTTCTACTTTCAATCTCCCTACCACTATTCACCCCAACAACCTTCACCGATCCACTCCTGCTCTTCGCCACATTAGCAACCATCATCCCATTTATAATCTTTGACCTATTATCTTATCCGCCATTACCTCAGCTCTACCAACCTCATGAATCCGAACCTATTCCCCGTTGTATTCAATCTCCCTGGAAATGAAAACATCAAGTAAAATCCCCACCCACGACATCTCCTTGTAAACGTCCACCAGTTGGTATATTTTCCATATAAACACTAACAACAGAAGAATGTTTAGCGCTTTCTGCACCACTTCTCTAGACCATCAGGAGAAAAAAGTTGGTTTTGAAACAGACTTCTCATATCGACGTCTTCCCTGACTTGAGCTCAAATTGATATCGCCACCCACCATGTTGCTTTCTTCACTCGTTGATAACTTTCTTGTCCTTCTTGGCCGCGGGAGAGGCACATACAAAAAATATAAAATAAACCTGTATAGGCAATTCTCACAGAGCTAATTAATCATAAGATTAGTCATGTGTTGATAGAATATTATGTTAGATATTTAACATGAACAATCATAATAATCAGGAATTAAGAGACGATAATTTAATCCCCAACTGAATCAATAACATAATATCCCCATTAGATCTTAGAACTAATTATCTCCCACTAATAACATAAAGTTGAAGACATACCTGGTAAATCAATCATGTTGTCTTCTAAATTCTCTTAATCTCCTCTTGATTTGTCTTGATGCCTTCATGAGGAATAGGTTTCTCTCTCTTGCCTTTGTCTTTCTTTTTAAGGTTTGTCAGATGGTATAACAGAACGTTAAGCGACTGGAGAGAGAGGACCTATTCCATAATATTGTATTTATACACCCCATCAAATGTCTATTAGAAAACCCTAATAGTTGACCAATAGGATTTTGCCACGTCATTAAATAAAACACAATATTATATGGGCCATATAAAAGGAAATATTCTTACATTTTCCCACTTGGCACATATGATATTATACGTTTCATGATCGTAATGTGCAAAATAATCTAACTGATCAACATCACATAAATAAGCAAAAACCAGCAAGGATCATAGCGGTTCCGTGTTAATTATTTGCAACACGGTTCCTTTCATGTATCACATACTAGTTCCATACTTACTTCACTTAAAATGAAATTAAACGTCATGGTCCACATTATGTCTTCAGTGAAGACCAATTCTGTCTGCACCCTTATATACTATCATGTATGCATACAAATATGATTAGACAGAATTAGATAAATCAGAAACAATCCATCAAGAGCTCAAAGTGTCAATAACATTACTATAATCAATCATGAATAGGATTTCAATAAGCACCCATCTTACTGACATACAACCTAAATGTCATAGGTGACAACCCTCTCATTATTAGATCCATACTCATATCAGTACTTGTATGTTCAACTGACACTTTTGTTTCTGAACTTCTTCTTTAACGATAATGTACTTAACGATAATGTACTTTAACTTAATGTGTTTTCCACCTTTACAGTACACATCAGCTTTCAGAGAAGAAGATTGCTGCAACATTATTACAGTAAGTTTTCAGCGACTTGGCAATACAGTCGACAATTCCAAGCCCTGAAATAAAATTATGCAGCCATAATCCATAAAAATAGCTTTATAAAAGCTATATAAATCTAGCCCAAAAAGTGGATATAAAAATGACAATTTATGTCACATTCATCCAACATATTGCTCTTTTATCTACAATAAGCAAATAACAATTCATGAACTTCAATATGTCCAACAATCAGTGAGACTTGGATTTAAGTATCTAATCACTTTAATGTGATCAGACATCTTATATGTGAGTATTAAATCTTCATAATTTATGCATAATTTAGACATCTCATAATGAATGCACAAGAAATATTCTCCAATTGTGAGGTTTCAATTCACTTCTTGAACATTAATTGAGACTAAAATCTCCCTTCTGAATTGAAACATCACTTGATGAACTTTTATTAATATATCTTGAACTTTTATAAAACTTTATTGATATACACATCATGAGACAAATTAAAATACTAATTGTTCTATTATGGAATATTTAAATTCCAATAACATAAAATGTCTCAAGTATATCATATATTCAAAAGTTCATAGATAAGGAATTCTTGGTTATAATTCATAAGTAAACCAAGATCATAATTAGCTAGTAAGATATTATTAATACACATAAACAAAGTTAATTTGCTCCCGCTGATCTTTAGATATATACACCGCTTAACAGTATTTCATTAGAATCTAAAGAAAGTAATGAAATCATTAAACAAAATATGTCATTACCATGGAGCTTTCTTAAATATGTATATCAACATACATGCCATGTAATCTTTTCCTTCATTTGAGAAACCCAAAGTCGGTCCATATAAATCCTTTCCAAGCAACCTCATACATACAGGTGCTTTAGACTAGATTTCTTTATTTATCCAAAGCTCAAAATGAGTCTTGGAATCATCATAATAGAAACTTATCTAATAACCAAATGGTGAGTTTCAAGGTATACATCCATGATAATGAGGGTTATAATAAATTATTCATTATGCTCATAACAATTTCCATAATGGTACATTTCATCTCTCAGCAACTAAATTCAGTTGTAATGTACCATCATGTCATGCTTTTCAAAAAATCTAACAAATGGACCAACAATTTGTCCAAATTTGTTATGCTTCTCATCATACTTATCATCTCTATCAAACCTAATGTTTTCACCATTTTGTCTATTTGCTTCTCAACTTTATTGATAAATACATTTAAGTCATTTATCAATTGAGATTTTACATATAATAGACATACCAAAACATAATGTGAAAAGACATTGGTAAAGATGATAAAGATTATTAATAGAAATTGATACATCAAAAGATCACATGTCTTCATATAACCTCAAGAGCTAGGTGTTTGTGGCTAATTTTTCTTAAGCTTGTCTAGTTTGTTTTCTTAATACAAACCACACAATTGCCAAGATTAATAAAATCCAGCTAATAAGATTTTATTATTTATTAATCTTTGTATTCTTTCTTTAGACATATGTCTAAATCTTTATGCCACAAGGGAGTAAAATTTCCATCACCTAATTTACATTTTGAACAATCATTATGATGCAAATTTAATAAAATATCTATATAAAAGGAACCAATATCCACTTTACGAGGGCCATCCTAAAGTACCAAAAATATTAAAATAAAATTTTCTACATGCTGAACACCCATTCTTAATTTTGTAAACATAAAAAATCAAATTTTGAAAACTAAATCAAGATTTGAAAGTAATGAGTATTTAATCGATACTTAAAAATACTTGATGGTGTTTACTGTAAAAGCATGCAAAAAGTTTTGATGGCCTCTATTGGAGCATTATATTGGCATCCTACATAAACATAAATTTTGCATCAAGCTCAAATGTAGATGTTACATCCACATAATCTACTAGGAAATATAACGAACTTTAATTAGATTGATTCAAAACATATTCAAGCATTGAACTTATCTTTTCCGTTTTGAACCATGTCTTGTAATTAAGACAATCCACATAATAGTGCCTGCATTTCTTAATGACACTTATCATTATTCGTTATTGTGGATTTGAGCAAATGATCCATTGATTTTCAATGGTCCTTTATAGCTCTTTTCATCTTTCTTTCCTAGTTTTTCATTAGCTCTTTAGCAACATATGAGATCACTGTATGATTTCCTTGTTCTTAAGTCTCGCCTCTTTCTAAGCAAGTATGCTTTCAATTATGTCACACTCTATTTCTCTTTTGCTTTATAGAAAATAGAATGGACTACACTCAATAGGCAAGAAAAGATCAATAAATTGTACAAGGAAATAACCATTCACAATTATTCTCATACTATACAATCTTGCTGCTAAAATAGACATTCTGGAGATATGACTTAATATTACTCTTCATAATCATTCGCATAAACATAAAGCTTAGCATGTTCATCTTCCCCTTACTTTATGGAAAGTTTTTTTTTTTAATGCTTTCGTTAGTACTGCTTTAATCAATAAGAGCAGTGGGCTTACCGATTAAAGGTAATAAGTCTAGATTCCAAAAACTTAAATGAAGCTAGACTTGTCTCATAAATCGTCAAGTCCGTATAACTTAATAACAATTTAAGCTTGCGAATGAAGAGTAACTTAATATCGTAAATCTCACATAGATAGACAATCCATTATTTCAATCTATATAAATTATGTTTATATTGATATTTTCCTTTGGGAAATATACCAATACAAAAACCATAATTGATGCTTGAGTAGATTTAACATAATTGGTAAACTAATATATTTAATTACACATGTATGTTATCTTTGGATATACAAAACATGACGAATAAATAAATTAATCGACCACCTTTTATGTTTATAGTCATAAAATGATTAATCAACCTTTGGGTTGATCCTTAAATATTTTATGAAAATAAACTTGATTTTCTCATGATAAAATAAATTATCACCATCATGCCATCACATTAATTGCATCACATGCTCATGAGTAAATCAAAATTTTTCTTAATTTTGATATCAATAAAGCATTCCAATTCGGCCACTTTGGTGACTAACAAATTGTACATAAATAGATATCAAATATTTACTTAAATGTCCTTTTTCTTAATATTGATATCTTTATACATTCTAATTTGGCCACTTTGGTGACTAACAAATTATACATAAGTAGATATCAACCATCTATAAAGATGTTCATTAAAAGAAACTGGTAACAAGTCCAACATAAACAAAGCATTATCAAACTCAATTGCATAAGAAATAAGCAATAAGGATTAAACTGTAATCTCTTTAAGGGGCTTGAACGACAAAGATTATAATATCTAGATTGAAGTGGAATTTTGCGTAAACATAAAGCCAATTTCACATAAAGCAAGAAATCCACAAGCACACCTCATAGTCGTCACGAGAACCAAAGAAACCCACAATTATAGTAAACAAAATAATCCTTCTTTACACATGCCCCATCAATCATCATGGCTATATATAAATTGTAAATTATTTTTTTTTTCAAATCAACAAGTATGACTCACGCAACTACTTCCTATCGTGCGTGAATCTCCACCATGGGTTGGTAATTTGCAGAAAATTGTATAACATGTAATATATGTCATAGCATTATCGATTATTTCTTTTCTTTTTTTTATCGATACGAACGAATAGCACAAACAGACTATAATTTCATCACTTGTTTTCTTTTGCCGACTTATATCAAGAAATCAGCATAAATATTTAGATCAGGCGAAACATAATGCCCAAACCAACCAAACAACTTTAATCCATTGTACACATCAATAAAGGGGAGATAATTGTTCTTAAACCATGCTCTGCTACCACATGTTAGATATTTAACATGAACAATCATAATAATCAGGAATTAAGAGACGATAATTTAATCCCCAACTAAATCAATAACATAATATCCCCATTAGATCTTAGAACTAATTATCTACCACTAATAACATAAGGTTGAAGACTACCTGGTAAATCAATCATGTTGTCTTCTAAATTCTCTTAATCTCCTCTTGATTTGTCTTGATGCCTTCATGAGGAATAGATTTCTCTCTCTTGCCTCTGTCTTTCTTTCTAAGGTTTGTTAAATGGTATAAGAGAACGTTAAGCGACTGGAGAGAGAGGACCTATTCCATAATATTGTATTTATACACCCCATCAAATGTCTATTAGAAAACCCTAATAGTTGACTAATAGGATTTTGCCACGTCATTAAATAAAATACAATATTATATACGCCACATAAAAGAAAATATTCTTACATATTACTCTTTAACATAACAAAATGTGTTTATGTTAATCTTCATCGGACATATCACATATACGAATGGGAGGAGAAGAATGTATCTTTCTCCGTAATAAGAAAAGTACATGAATTATTCTTTTTTTCTCAAAACCACATAAAAACTGAACTGTTAATTGATAGGAATCCATGTAACATGTATAAAACTCTCCATAATAAAATTGGTGATGGTTCCACGGGTAAAACTCTCCATGAAATTCTTTTGCCCAGATTAATTTCAATGAATGATTGTTTTTCTTTTTTGAGAAATTTCAATGAATGATTGTTGGATATGGAAAGGTTGAATGTTTTCTATGGTTTGCATGCCTTGAATGATGATGGTATGTAGCTACATTGTAGAAGAGGTATATATTGTTGCCCCACCTTGAAACGCCCGTTGTCCTTTTTGTTAGACCACACTTGCCATGCATCTCTTCATTCATTTTTCTGAAGTGACTTGTGGATTTGATTGGGTCTGTTGGTACCGGCGATGGCCTTTCTTGTCTGGTCAAAACTATCAATAGATCATCTAGGATGATTATAGGCGTGGCCGCAGTTTGGTCATTGTGGTTTGGCAAGAAATTATTTGGGTTTTAGCAACAAAGGAATTGCAGTAAACTTGCTTTTTCACAAGGGTGATTTATGTACGTTCTATCTGGATTTGAACCCATATATTCAACCCAGTTTCTCTTATGATCTCGGAGCAATCTGCAGAATTGGTGAAGTCTTGGGGTGGTGTTAAACGTCAATTTTTCAGGGACTTTTGGGAGGCGATTGGTACCAGGGATGAGTAGGGAAAATTTTAGGGAAAGTGAAATTTCCTAACTTCCTTAGGTTTGGTAGATTCTATAAAAGTTACATGGAAAAGTTACATCCGAGACATCTATGAATGCACTTTTTTTTTAATTATATCACAAATTTGCTCATAAAATTTTAATATATATAGACTAATATATCTTTAAATTTAATCAAACAAATCTTTTCCAAATCTTTTATGGCCACTGTCTATCTCAAAGTCAAATATCTATTTTAACTTATTTTTTTGGATTGAAAATTTTAATTTCAAAGTAAATATTCTAGAATATTATAAGTGTTATTAAGATTAGAATTTAAAAAATTCATTAGATTACTATGTACAAAATTTAGTGGGCTGATATATGGTAAACTTTGGTAAACAGGAATGATAGTGTATATTTGTGATGAACCTTGTCTGTTGGTGAAAGAGCATATCATGGAGTGGAGTGGAAGACCACTGTAATTAGATCAGATCATTTAAATGAGACGAACATTGAGACATGCTATAATTTGGGTCCGTCCACAAGAAGTTGTGGTAGAAATTTATCCAGCGAACCCTATACTTAATTACAGAGCTGCCTATGCAACTACCATACACCTAGATATGGACCCCGACAACTATATCATAATAGACGATTATGACATGCTATAATGTGAATGCGTCCAGTTAAGGTGGTATGGCAGAAAGCTACAAATTCAAGGGTTCAACCCTCCGCCTCTGGGCCTTTGGCGTGTCATATATAAATAGTAACTATCATTTTCATGTGTAACAATATGGTACGACGGTATTGTTTTTGTTTTTCGTGAATTGCCAGTAGAGACTCGCCTCTTAGCCAGCTACATTGATACACACATGGGAGGGAGATAGTCTCCAAATGATGATTTTGGATATACGGAAGATATATCACGTGAAACGACCAAGTTGGTGGTTAAGGTCTCAGGATTAGTTTTAACTGACACCAGAGTTAATAATTTATTTTATATATTAATAAAAAAATACAAAAAAAGATAGGAAAAAAAATGATTGTAAAAATGCAATAATAGTACCCACTTATAAATCTTAAGGGGTTACTACAATTAAATAGAGTAAAATTAATAAATTTTATTGTTATCTTTGTTTATATCACTATTTTTTTTAAAAAAAATAATTCTAAAAAAATAATTCAAAATAAATAGATGGAACCACATGTCCTTTATATATTTTTTAAAGACATGTGTCTTTACTTCAATTACTCTTAAAAGATGTCTAAGAAGATCTTATTATTTTTATATGCACAAAATAATTGTGGAAGGCTCGATAATCTTGCCAGCCTCGTGCTGTTAGATTTATTTTATGTCCAATGTTCAGGGATGAATAGAATTGTTGATGTACATCGTGGTTTGCAGGGACGGATCCAGAAATATTCTCCAGTATAGGCAAAAAAAAAAAAGGTAAACAATCATCTTACCCTCTCAAGAGATATAAAAATTACAGTATAAATTTAAAAATTAATTTGAAGTTAAAATTACTAAAAATCACACAATAAATGTTAAAATTAACTAGAAGTTACAATTATTAATGAGCTTGTATTTGTATTATTGCAAAGGTAAGAGCGTATGGTCTCACATTTAAATTCCACTTTCAAAATTGATATATAAAAAAAAAATTGAATATAAAAATTGTTCCCTCCATGTTCCAATATTTTTGTAAATATTAGATAACTTTTTGATTTAATGCAATCAAATATATCTTTCTCAGCATATATAATCAAACAAGCATTAGCATAAAAAAAATAATCAAACAATCATTTAATATCTTTTCATATTTGGAAAAAAATTAAACAATCACATTTTATCAGTTAATATATTATTTCATTCAATTAACAAAGGAAAAAAGAGAGGAAAAAATACAATTGTGCATATTTAAATTTTTTTGGGTGACTCATAAATTGAATATGCACGAATATGAATTCTTTAAAAAAAAAATACATGAATATGAACATTAGATAATACTTAAAAGAATTTTTCCATGACACTAAGGTCAAATTGGCCAGCACCAAAGTAGTGCAGTGGCATGAAGTCCTTGGTTTCACCAAGGCCACCATGGTTCGAACCATGGTGTGGATGAGTAGGGAATTGGGTAGCCTTAGGCTTGTATCAAAAAAAAAAAGGTCAAATTGTTACTTTCAATTATTTTTTAGTCCACTTGTCACATACCAAACCTATAAAACCAAGATATGAATCCTTATCTTTTAAGAAAACATGGAGCAGAGTATATTCACATCTAAACTAAAGAGATAAGTTTAATGAGTGCCCAAGATAAATTATAGTAAAGGTAGACTCGTAATATTCCTAAAAAAAAAAGTAAACTCTTAATTAATAGTAATGAAAGATATTAAATTTAAAATTACTCCTATTACAACTCATATTGGAAACATATCCAATTAGCGGAACAGAATTATCGTTTCCGTTATCACAGTTCTAGTGTAGGCAAAATAAGGAAATTAGAATTTTGGGGCTAAAACTTAGCAAGCTAATATTTTATTATTGGAAACTTAGTGTAGTCACCTGCCTTTTATCCGTCTCTGGTGGTATGATGATTGGTTATCATCATGTGTTTAGGTTTTCTATCTCTATCCTCCTAACTAACTAGTAACTATGCATACCTACACCACTTGAAATTAGTAGTATAAACAAAAAGAAGTATTGTGGTGTAAAGGTACATCAAACCTGATGCCCTAGTTCTCAGTCTTATTATAGCACTGGTGTTTGTGTTACATGAGAAATACAACTCCCATCAGATACGGTTTGGCATACTCGATAATGCCTTTCTTATACTTTACATCTTATATCTCCTTATAGGTTCTATTATCGTAAGGACTAGCGAGTATATATATATACATAACAGGATAGATGAGTATCTTTCTTCTCGATTCCATCCTGTAACTCATTATTTTTAGTAATAAAAACTTGTCGATTTTTCTTTTAGAAAAAGGATAGATGAGTAGTGATGAGCAATCACCCATCAGTCTAGTCAGAGTCTCTCTAGTGGTCCAATTTGTTCTTCTGTCTCTCTTTCTGCGTGTCGAAATTGAAGTAATTGCTAGTCTTGGTTAATTACACTTAACACCATCGATCTGTTATAGTATTATATATCTGGTGGTACAGGAAGAGAAGTGAAAGATATAAAGAAACAATAGGGTTACCCTAGCTTTGTAATATATAACAAAAGTTGATCTACAAAAGTTGATCTTCTTCAAGGTTTAGGGTTATAGTTATCATGGACGCCGCTCCTTTGCTCAGTTCTGTGCCCCAAGATAATGACTACGAGAAGAATATTGATCCCAGTAAAGATTCCTTTCATGCTTCTTTCCATGTCGAAGAAAATGGATGCAGCTATACTCAAACCATCTTCAATGGTAAGCCTGCCTAGCTAGCTTCCTCCTCTTTTTGTTATATGTATACATGATTCATCGAGTTTATGTTAGTTCTTTGTTACGGACTTCAATTATTTGCAGCTATGAATATATTGATGGGAGTTGGGATTCTATCAGTACCAGACACGATTAAAGAAGCAGGGTGGGCGAGTTTGGTGGTGCTGGTTGTGTTTGGACTTGTGTGTTGTTACACTGCACATCTCATGAGGCAAATGTTTGAGAGCAAACAGGGTATTGTGACCTACGAAGATATGGGTGAAGTTGCTTTTGGGAGGCCTGGTCGTATTGCAGCTTCTGTGAGTTAATTTCTTCTTTTCCTTACAAGAACTTCTTGGAGGTCTGAACCTGTTGAGTTAGATCGGAAACGTGAACCTTGCATGATCAAAAAATAAAGTCGTACAGAGTTGATCGCGTCCAGCTGTGCCGGATAGTGACAACTCTGGATCTTGAGTAATTATAACTTCAATTATTTTTTTTTTACAAGATTTTTTTTTCAAAAGCTATCGTTTCCCCTATACTTTTCCATTTTCATTATGTCCTTATTACTTTTCTATTCTTCAAAAGAATCAATGAATAATTATTAGATTTCCTTTCTAATCTGTTTTAGGCGTAGTCATTTAATTTCTTTCTTTTGGGCAGTGGTGGTATACATAAACGTTTGTTTTCTACAAAAATATAGAAGAAAACATGTTCTGACGATCCAAAATTAAATGCACAGTTATCATTTCTAGCACTGCTGGAAATTTTGACAAATCCAGTCGTTTTATCCTTCCTTCCTTCCCCTTTCTATCTGCCACACATATAATACTACTTGTCCAATTCATCAAAAAAAAAATAATACTACTTGTCCAGTAAAAAAAAAAAAAAGAAACTGCATTTTTTTTGGTGGAGATTATGAATTCATTTGTTTGTCTTTACCTGCTTTCTGTTTCTCGCAATTTGGTTTTTTCTAAAATTGTTTTATTTTGGACTTTTGGCAGGTCATTTTGTACACAGAATTATACGTAAGTGACACTCTTCAAATCCTTAACTTATATATATTTTCTTTATGTACGTATTAGAATTCAGCTGATTTCTATTGTTTTCTTTCTACCCATTTGTTGGCAGTCCTATTGTGTGGAATTTATCACTATGGAAGGGGATAATCTCACCAAGCTATTCCCAGGAACATCCTTGGACTTGTTTGGCTTACATCTTACCTCCAATCAATGCTTCGGAATACTTGCTGCTCTTTTATTTCTGCCACTGTGTTTCCTCAAGGATCTTCGAATAGTGGCATACGTTTCAGGTGCTTTACTCCTCCCCTAACTCTCTGTGGGGATTGAACACATAAATTATTGCTAACTTAAACTCTTATATGTATATGGTTGTGTGATGGCGGTTGCAGCTGTGGGGATTTTGACGGCAATTTTAACAGTTTTCAGTCTGGTATATCTGGGCACAGCCGAAGGGATTGGGTTCCATCATACTGCTCCACTTGTAAAGTGGAGTGGCATTCCATTTGCATTGGGTGTTTATGGATATTGTTTTGCTGGCCACTCTGTATTTCCTAATTTCTACCAATCCATGGCTGATAAAAGAAAATTCACCAAGGCAACTGTTACAAGGTACACAACAATATATTTGCCTTCTAAGTATAGTGCATGCATTTTATAATTCTGGTTTTGTCTCACCAACATGCACTTTGTTCTTGTTCAATTTTGTAGCTTCTCGGCGAGCTTTGTGTTCTATGGAGGTGTGGCAGCAATAGGATATACCATGTTTGGTGAGGCCACACTCTCTCAAATCACCTTGAATATGCCCCCGCATTCTATTGTTTCCAAGATTGCAGTCTGGGCTACAGTAAGTGTGACATTCTTTTTCTCTTGGGCTATGTTTGTTTGTTATATCGAAACAAAAAGTTAGAATGGAATTGGGAATAAAAATCCGGCCATCTACCCTTTTCTAAACATAATGCAAGGCTGAGCCTGATGGTCTGTCCTAATCCTAAATTGAGAGAACCTCCTTTCCAACTTCAACTTTTTTCCTGAAAAAAGAGTGTAAAAGGGCTAATTAAATGTTCAACAGGAATTGATTAAATTGCTTGATGATTCTATTTGTGTACAGGTGGCCACCCCATTTGTCAAGTATCCTCTGCTGATGATGCCATTGGCTAGGGGCTTGCAAGGGCTATTGCCTCAACAAGTTTCTGATACTTACACTTGCTTCATTCTTCTGAGGACGACCCTTGTTGTATCCACGGTCCTTGTTGCCCTCCTCTTTCCTTTCTTCGGTAATATCCCATATTCTTTTAACCTCTATAATTATTGCTCTTATTCAAATTCTCTAGACTTCGATGGTGTTCTGCTAAACTCGTATGCGATGTCAATGGTGATTGTAGGTCTGGTCATGGCTTTGATCGGCTCTCTTCTCTGTTTATTGGTGGTAAGAGATACATGTACCCAAAAAAGGAATTTCTTGCCTTGTAATATTTGACACTAAGTTCTGGCAAACGAGGACATTTCACATTTTAATTTTGAAAATAAAGTATTTTAATGTGATTAAATACTTAATTACTAATTTTTATAAAAGAATAACTGGAAATTAGGTCAGAATTATTATTAACATCCATTATTATGTTTGACAAAAAAAAAAAAGAGATCCATTCATATGTAGCTTTTGGAAAAACCAATATTTAGCAGCATGCATCTGTACTTGCAACATCTCAATGTTTAAAGAATATAATATAATTGCCGAGTCCTGACTGTTTTTTTTTTTTTTTTGGGATCTGATTCAGTCCGTAATCATGCCATCCTTATGCTTTGTAAAGACCTTGGGACAGAAAGCTTCAAGGATGCAAGTAAGTGGATAACAATGTATTTATAAATTTAACTAGTAAAGTATCCCAGCTTTATTGCAGATTTTAATCTTTGATATTAAGTCACTTATTAAGTCAATCACTTTTTTCTACCAAAAAACCAATCACTTTTCTTTCAAGAATTTGTTATTGAGCACTGAATCATTTTCTTGGTTTTTACAATATTCTTTCCTTCTGAGTGCAATTACATATCTTTAACTTTCTAGCTTATAGACCATTTTATAACTGACCAGTACATTAATTTAGTTGCACGATTTTGATTTTGTAAAACAGAATGTCTTGAGTATCACGGTTGCTTCATTTGGGATTATTTGTGCAATCCTTGGAACATACACATCGGTATGCGATATTGCGAAGCAATACTGATCAGTTTAGCTTGCTCGTGGATGTAATGGCACGAAGATTGTCTTCCCTCCGGGTGAATGGTGTTTCCATGGAAATTAAATGCAAGGATGATGAATTTTCAATTCTGAAGCTTTTGATAATTTGGTTAAGTGGAGCCACACACACCCGTTGTTGAATGATATGGAACTACCCCTAGAAGAAACTAGATATGTACGTTTATGATCACAATTAATTGTGGTGAGTGGCGATCATAAATAGTATTGTTGCAGATATCATGTGCCCCAAGCCAACTTGTATTAAATATATATCATATCATGTGCCTAGCATTGATGGTGCTGTTAAGGCATGTTTATATAGTTTGCCCATTTGGTATCCCCTCCATGCAGCATTGAATTGAATTGAATTCCATGATTACATGTGATTTGATGAATTCATATTAAAGCAAATTTCATGTTTTTTATAGTTTTTAAAATCATCCTTATGTTAATATAACTAATTATGAACAGACTATTATGAGATTATTTTGTAATAGTAAATATTGATAGTCAACACATGGGTTAAAAACTCTAACTTGTTATGCTTTTTTTTTTTTTTTAGCAAAGCTTCTAAACTTGTTAAACTCTAACTTGTTATGCATCACACCCCGTCTCTCTATATTTAAATTATTATGTTTTTGCGAATAAATTAAGTTTAGGTTTGAGGCATAATTGAGTCACATGGGGCTGGGGGAGTCTCACTTTTTTCAAGTTTTCATATAGTAGTTCTTTACAACCTTACATAAAATTCCTATATTCTTTATTTTTTCATTTAGGTACGTATTTTACATGTTTGGTGGTTACAAACAGACTTAAAAAACAGCTCTCAGTACGCAACCAGTACAATCACGAGACCACTGCATCACACAATGAGAAGGAAACACTTAATCATGGGGGGTTTTCAAGAAGTTTAAGGGACCACACGCTTCTTCCTCTTTGTGCTTTTAATTCTATTTTGTTTTTCAATATGAATTATCTCTTCTTTCTCCTTCTTCTTCCTCCTTAACGAGGAGCCTCTCCACGTAACTAGAAGCATCAAACGTCAAGAAAGGCTCTTGTTCTTTTTTTTTCTCTTTGTTTCGAGAAAGGATTCTTGTTTTTTTTTTTTGATGAAACGATTCTTGTTCTTTATACAAATTCGTCCCATTGACACAATGATGAATATAAAAAGAACATTGATCCTATATATGTATATGCGTTTTGTATGGTCATAATATATATATAATTAATTGCCATCATCGAGTTTCCTATGTATACTTTTGATTTGGACAGAATTGGAGGTGTTGATATTTTGTTGGGAGTTGGGCTTCTATGGGTACCATATATACGCCATAAACCAAGCTGGATGGATGGGCGAGTTTGATAGTAATCTCATGATCAAACAGTTGTTCGAGTGCAAAACAGGGGATTTTGAGCTACGAAGACATGGGCTGGGTTGCTTTTGGGGAGATTTGGACGTATGAGTTTCATCTTTTCGTTCTCTATGGTTTTGGTCCCCCATACATATACATATAATTTCTTTGGACCACAAGTTTCTCATTTAGATCAGTTACTGGAAAATGTTATTCCACTAAAACTGTTGAAACATCGTATAAAAAACAAAATCCTAGTTATTACCAAGTATCTGTCACCCTGTGTTATTCATAAAAAAGGATCTGCCAACCTGTGCTGTCCGGAGAAAGCCGAAAATAGTCTTTTCTTCCTGCATGTTTTTTTTTTTTTTTTTTTGCCCAAATAGAACTTTTCTTCCCGGAGTGAACCAAATATACTAAGTAGGGGAGAGTATTCGGTCAGTTTGGTCTGGACAGTATATTTTGGTCTGGTCTTTGGACAAACCAAATTGTGCTCAGGGTGTCCGGCCGAATGTCCAAATCCAATTTGACCAAAAACCGAATTAACCGAATTATTTCGGTCTGGACACCCTTTAGTCCGAACAGCCCAAATAGCACATAGGTAAAGAAGAAGTCGCTGGAATCCAAAAGAGGAAAAAAAAAAAAATCAAGCTGAAATCCATATTGAAGCAATACATGTCCAGAGAATAATCGGTTGGATAAAAAAGGCAATTTAGTTGGTTTGGGATGTTGGGAACATGAAATAATCGGTTGGATTGGGTTGGAACTTGGGGGGAATTGTGATATGTTATACAAAAGGACAAAAGACCGATTGGGTTTTCGGTCAATTCAAACTTTCCCCAGCCTGCCCAGCCCGGACTGAAATATTATTTGGTCATTTCCTGTCCAAACCGAAATTTGTAATTTGGTCTGGACAGTGTCCAAATTGTGCATATTTCGGTCTGGACAACGGGTATTTTGGTCAGTTCGGTCATCTTGCTCACCCCTAATATTAAGGACTGAAATAAACCTATAATTCCTGACGCACTAATACTTTGTTGGCAAAATTTTATTTAGTACATTTTAATTTTAGTGGAGTATCAATTTGGCCATCTAATTATTTGTTTGAACATTTTAACAATTTAATTTGCAAACCCATCACAATTAAGCCATTCTGTCTTAAAAAAAAAAAGACCATCCTATTACATCACCATTATTGCGTCATATGAACCTTTAGGAATTATAGAAACTACGTAAATGTAGATTTAATTTTTTTATATACATTTTTGGATGGTGGAGGAGAAGAGGGAGAACGATTTTTGAAAAATAAATGAATAGGATTTATCACTTAGAGTTGGATGTCGTTTAGTTTTAGGAGTTTTTAAAAGAAAAAAATGTAAAAAAAATGATTTAAACCTACATTTACAAAACTACGTAGTTTCCATAAATCTTAGGTTATTCACGTTCAGTATTGATAGTGATATATGGGAATGCTCTCTTTTTTTTCCAAGGCAGAGTGGCTTAATTGTGATGGATTGGAAAATTAAATTATTAAAATGTTCAAACAAATTATTAGATGGCCAAATTGATACTCCACTAAAGTTAAAGTGCTACAAATGAAATTTTGCCTACTTTGTTTCATCTCTGTATTATCCTTTAGTTCAATTCGTTTTTTCATGTTTTGATTTTTTTAATTAGATTCCACGGTTCATTAATCTGGTTGTGAAGCGCCCCGACCCGTATTTACCAGATACAGTAAACACGTGCCGAAACTATTCTTATTAATAGGGAATACAGTACAACTCGCAAGTATTTTACAACAGCAATCCATATAATACAATTGTCACCCATACTCGGGGACCTATATTCAAGCCACATCCTCAACAACAGCAACAGAACACATATGGTACAGCATCATCATAGGCAAATTAGGAAAGCAGCAACACAGCAACACATATAATACACAACAGCAGAAGTCTTATATGCACATGCTGCGAAGGTATGAATCCGGAGTCAGGTGGAGAAGAAAGCAGCAGCCATCGAACGTTGCACCTGAACTACGAAACAACTCAACCTACGGGATGAAACCCCGCAGGCGAGGGGTGAGTCCGAAGTGCTCACCGGCGAAGGATAAATAGAGATATGCAGGCAAACATAATACTTTCGAAGTAAACACAGACAAACACAACACAAAAAATCTACTAAAACACAACTGAGCCAAGACCAAAAGATTATTTATTATTATTACAAATTTTATCTTCCGGGCCCTTGTCACTGGACAAGCTAGGGTCGTACCTGGTTATTAGCTAATTCCAGATGCCAGGCCAAAACACAATCTGGGATCAACATCCCAATATCCAAATCATTCGGGATCAACATCTCAATATCCAAATCATCCGGGATCAACATCCCCAACAACCAAACCAAACCGTCCATGACACCACAGAACTAGCCTCTAACCATCTAGTAGTACCACTACTTTCCACGTGACAATTAAATCATCATCTCAAATTCAGTTCCAATACTCTATTCTTAACTATCCAATTTCCTTATATCTCAGGTTATTCCACAGGCTCAACCAATCAACAATCTCATATCACCAATTATTCACAATTAACAGTTCGACTATCACTCACAGTATCCACAAGACCAACAACACAGTCCAACAACAGCAACAACTGTAACCATAGCAATCAAATAACTAACAATGTTCATCACAGCAGTTCAAGCAAACAACAAAAATACACACAGTATTACGGGCACATATCCAAGGTTATCCACCCTCACCTTAGCCGATTATCAATTTTGGAAATGCCCAACAGACTCCAAGTCCGGTTCCTCAGGTATCTGCTCGTTATCAACTCCTATATCATTCAAATAATATGCACACATAAGTGATATGCAAATGTCAAGCTAATACTGTATACCGTAAATTTAAATACAAACTCGTCTCGGTTACTTCCCCGGTTTATTTCTCTATTATCATCAAAATTCACCATTTATTATCCATGTGTCAAAAATATACCATACTTATACCCGGATATTATTTCGGTATAATACTTACTTTGATAATACCCTTCCCATATTTATTTTCCAAAAGAAATATTATTTATTATTATTTTTTTCCACAATAATAACCAAGGTATAATTTATTTTTAATTTCCATATTATTTTCTAGAATATTACTCTTTTCCAGAATTATATTTATTTCCCAAAATTATAAACCTTTTTATATTTTTTTCCTCCATTTTCTCTCTTTCCAGAATTTTTTTTCTTTTTTTTTTTTAAAAAACGACTGGGCCAGCACTATGAGCCCATGAACCAAAACTGGCAGCCCAACAGGTCCAGCCCACGGGACCCAGACACCAGGGTCCAGGCCACGACACAGACCCAGAATACGAGCCCATGCCAAGGCGCGGCCCAGCACCAGCTCAGCCCCATGGCCTGACCCGTTGAGGTCGGGTCGCTCACCTCAAGAGCCGATGGCCTTCCCGGGTTCGATGCAGGCGGCGCCACGCGAGGCAGGAGTAAGGCGAGCGGCAGAGGAGGCGGCGCGAGCGGAGAGATCGGACAAGAGGGTGGCGGTGGTCGTGACTTAGTTCCGCCGGTTGCTGACCGTGAGGGAAGAAGACCACGCGAGGACAAGTTGCAGCGACGGCAACTCGAGCGGCGATGGTGTGCTCTACAGCGACAACGTTCGAGCGAGGAGGAGAAGGAAAGGAGGGTGGTGGCGACTGGTGGCGAGGTGGTCTCGGGTGAAGGTGGTGTTTAGGTGGCGTGTGGTGCCGGAGGTGGCTCGGCCACGGGAAGAGGAGAAGAGAAAAAGAAGAGAGGAGGGGAAGATGGGGTTGTTGCCTAAGCGACAACGTCTTAGGCTGGGTGTTTTCTTTTTTTTTTTTCTTTCTTTTGCAGGTTTCTAAGGTTGTGTATGCACGAGATGGTTTGCAGGTGTTTGGCAGGATGGTATGGCGGCAATGGGTTTGTAGGCTGCAGAACAAAAATCCACTGGCAAAGCACGGGCTAAGCACTGGCAACACACGGGTCACAATAAATTCACATGCTTCACAGGAAAAGGCGGCAGCTGCCCCAATACTGTGCAGCATGTGAACCGTGTCCCGTCCGGACCAGAAAATAACTATAATACCCCCTTAGCTTTATTTCTGGTCCGATAATTCGAGGATAAACCTGACTTTTCTGAAGATTCCTGGACCCGAAAAATTCCAACTTTGGTCCAAAAAATCCGGAGAAAAATCCCGAACGTGGGACAGGGCTCGGTTTCGGAATCCGATGTACAGGTTACCATAAATTAATTACCCAAGATTAATTTTAATGGTAAATAACGGTATAAAAATCTTTTTACGGTACCAGTAAAAATATGAAAATTACCCGGGCTGTTACAGGCTGCCTCTAAGTGGGATTTTTTGAAAGCAAACCTTTCATTATATAAAAATAAAGATATGAGTTGTAATTTATTTGAAACTGTATTTATATTTTGTCTTTATCTTTTTTTAATGTACAAAAATTCTAATTTGCTCTAACTAGTTGGATTGTTTAAGTTGCGTTTAAATTTGGTAACTACCATGTTTTTTTAGCAGAATTTTGGTGATCATTTCCCTAACAAAGATCCCGCAGCCGCAAGATACAAACGAATGTAAGCTTTCCTTGCTCAAATTTAATTCTTTGTTAAGTGAAAATTAAGTATAATTATTATTGCAACTTTAAAAAGCCCTCGATTTCGAGCATTCTAATAGTTCTATAACTATATCTGTTACAATTGTTTTGGGACAATACATTAGCAATCTAATGATTTTATTATTTTGTATGTTAAAAAGAATTCTTTTGGAAACAGAAAGTCATATGAAACAATGTTCTAAAAAATAATAACAAAAAGAATTCTTCCTAAGATATAAGATAATTTCTTTGCTGAATTTAACTAATGATACATAAAAAATAAATTTAATTGGGTTTTTGCATAGAAAGAGTCAATTATATATTAGTGAGAAAACTACCATTTGTATATTGAAAGAATTTTTTTTTGCAAAAGTGACCTAAGGAATTAAAATATGACTTACTAGAAATTAATTGTAACATTTAATTTTTGGTTTTGGATTAAGTTGAATAGTTCATAATTGATGAACTTGGTTATTTTATGGTTTATATCGCACCAAAGGAGCAATATTGAGTTTTTTGCTTGATTATTAAATGATTCTTTGATTATTTACATGTGTATATATATATATATTGTAACAACCCGAGTAAAATTTAGATTTCTACCGGGACTGTAGAAATTGTTTTACCGTGATTTACTGTTGAATTAATCTTGGATAATTAATTCACGGTAAAACGGGAGTTGTTTTTCGAAACCGAGAATTTTCTCGCGCTCGGGAGTGTCTTCCTAACTAACCGAGCCTCGGTTTTCAGTTCAGAGACTTGGACGACGTTCAGGAGGATTAATCGGATTTTCCGAGCCCAAGTTGTATTTTTGGACTCGGGACGGGATTTGTCGGAAAGACGGGAGTATCCCTGCGTCTACGAGATTCTGACGCGAGAATCCGGACCGGCCATATGAGTTTTGCCCCGAGCTACTCTTCTTCCTTCTTTTTCCTTCCTCTTCCTCTTTTCGGGCAACGTTTCTTCTCTCTCCCGGTTTTTCCCCAACCGTGCGGGTCCCACTTTTCTTCTCTCTTTTCTTTCTTTTCCTTCTTTCCCCTCCTTTTCTTTTTCCCTTTTCTTTCTTCTCAGCCGCCGGACCCCTCCTTCTTTTCTTTTTCCCCCATGATCCTTTGTCTGCCATCTCCTCTTCCTTTTATTTCTTTTCATTTCTTCATTCTTTCATTCTCTTCTTCTTCACCGATCCTTTCCCCCTCCCGCTTCCATTTTTTTCTTTTCCTTATCTTCTTTCCACCTCGCAGCCGACACACAGCACCCCTCCACCACTACCCTCTTCTTCCCCTTCTTTTTTTTTCTTTTCTCCTTCCTTCCTTTCCTTTTTCTTTTTCCTTTCCGTCGAGACCACCACACCCATCTCCAGCCGTGACCCCCTCGCCGCTGCTCCTCTTCCGGTCACCAAGTCAGGCAAGCCGAGCCCGACCACCATGCCCAGGAGCCCCTAAGTACCGCCTGCATCTCCACTCGCCTGTGCCGCCGTCGCCGGAGCTGCAACATCGACAGTCACCTGCGGGTCTCGCCACTTCGCCGTCTCCTCTCTCTTCGCTACTGACGCGAGACGACCACAAGCCGCCACCGAATCCGCCGCGTCGTCCACCACAGCTCGCCGCCGCAGCAGCACGAACCGCCGCCGTTTCCTGTCTCGATCTGCTGTCGCCGTCGTGTGGGTAAGGCTGACGGTGATCTCTGTCTCTTCCCATCTTTTCCTGCCTTTCTATCTTCAACCCGAGTCTTGCTAGTTTGGACTAATCGGGTTTTGTTTGTGTTGTGGTTGTTTGATGAATCATGGCGTTGATGGGGGTGTGTTGACGGTTAAGGTTGTGGGTGTTTAGACTTTTGGTGGGTGGTTGACGAATGGGTGGTTGATTGAGGGAAGGAGCAGGTTGGGTGTTGCTGTGTGTTTGGGTGTTCTGTGAGCGTGAACAGTAGCTGAGAAGTGGAGCTTTGGGGGGGCTGCCGTGAACAGTGTTTGGCCGGATTCCGGCGAATTTCCGGCAGTCCCGGGAATTTTCCGGCGAGGTCCCGGATGTCTGCCAGCGTGAACAGTGCGTTCTTCAACAAATGGGACTCGATGGACGGGTTGTTTTGGTAACTCCTCGGACTCACCTTACCATGGGCTCGGGTTTGGGCTCGGTGCACAAATGGGCTCGGAAACGGGCCGATGTGCGGAGGCCCATGTTCTCGGGACGGATACATTCTAACGGACTAAGAACGTTAATGAACCCGGACTCTTAATTGTTTTAATTAAAATAAAGATTTAGTTTAATTAATCAAATAATAACCTTTAATTCCATTTATGTTTTGTAATTCGATTTATACTTTTATTTTGTGTTAGACTATTAGAAAGACCTATAGTATTTACTTAATTTATATTTGGACTCATAATAATTAAAGGCCCAATTATACTTATTTACTTGATTTAAATGTCAAAGGTAAACTAAAAATATAAATATGAATACCTATGAATTATAAGCACATGTGTATAAATGATTATATATACGTATCCTACTAAATTTATGTTTGGCTAAATAATGAAGTTACAACTTGATTTATCACATAAATATAAACATAAGGTTAAATAGGAGTTACGTACTATCTATGTATAAATATGGTCACACTAGATATATGTTTAATCTAGTATCGATTTATGTGTAAATATACGTATATATACATGTATTCTAATATGCTTATGTTTTTCCCTTATCGACAAAGGGTTAGAAGGCCGGGATATCGGCTTGAACGTTCGGTCTTGGTTTTAATTTAAAAATTAAGAATAATTAGAATATCGATAAGAAACTCGGTTTCGGTTTTAATTTGAAATTAAGTATAAATGGTATAATGAATAAAGAGGTTAATTTCATAATAAAGAAATTGGATAAGGCAAGCCGTATAACGATTTCTAAACCGGTATCATGCATAATCATTTTGTTGTGCATTATAAGTGATTATTTTGTTCCTATATGTACGTATAGGGTATCGGGATTTGACCGGATAGCAATTTCAGAGACACACCAGGTGAGGATGGATAAACCTTGATATGTGCCCGTAATATTGTGTATGCTTTGTTGTTTGATTGAACCGTTGACGAAACGCCCCGACCCGTATTTACCGTACACAGTAAACACGTGCCGGAACTGTGACGACCCAACCCAACATGACTCAGCATACGGTGTATACAACGACAACTCGGCCCCAACGGCCCAAAATAACAAACATCAATAATAATAAAATCGGCCCAATGGCCCAACAACAATAATAATATGCACAGCGGAAGACTTTAACTCAAATAAACACTGTAAGCAACAACAATATGGCCCTACGGCCCAACGACAAAATAAACAGCACAGCGGAAGACTTAACGACTCACAATGACTCTGCATGCAACCCATGATGCAACTAATGGATCCGAGTCCTGTCCAAGGGATAACGCCGCAGCCTGTCTGGAATGCAATATACCTGAACCACAAATAACACAACCTACAGGATAAAAGCCCGCAGGTGAGGGGTGAGTCCGAAGTGCCCACCGGGTAAACCCATAAGCAAATATACATATACATACACCGTAACTATTCCAAGTCACAACACAACAAAACCAAGGTTCTCACGAACCTTAAATACACACGGGTGATTCTAGACACGCTAATCCAATTTATTATCAGGGCCCCTATCACAAGCTAAATGATGGCCGTCGCCTGGTAGTCAAGCTAGCTAGCCCGTGGACCTCTCCCCGGTACCTCCACGTAATAACTGGCACAGACAGGGAGCAGGACCAACCACTAACTCTCCCCCAGTGCCCAAACAATAACAATAACTTGGTACAGACAGG